>VZSR01000170.1:3850531-3888460 GCA_013398615.1 Brachypodius melanocephalos
TAACACAGCTGTTGCTTATCAGGGGTGAAGTCACCCGTATTCCCTTCTCCTACAGGGCACCAGTCCAGCAGTCCAGCACTGCCATCTTCAACTTTAAACTATGTAACTAAGTGCCACACCTAGATGTTCTCTGAACACTTCCAGGGAGGGTGACTTCACCGATTCCCTGGGCCGCCTGTTCCAATTCTTGACAATACTTCTTGTGGATAAATTTCTCTTCATATCCAGAGAGGACACTGTCTATACAACCAAGTTTTCAGTTTTAACCATACCCATTGGCAGTGAAGAGGATAACAAATTGACCCAAGTATGGATAGCAAAATCGCCAACATAGAAATAGATTCACTAAGTACTTTTGCAGGCTTGGGGTATGTCATTCATCATTTTTTATACTGTGGAAATACTCTGTACCTCTGCTAGCCAATACCTCCACCATGCTAACATCATGACATATGCTAACGTATGGTACCTTAGCCATTCCAGTGCTGGCAAAATCAGCAGCTCAGCAGCTCTGGCTTTTTCTTTCTCATTTGCATCTCTTTTTTACAAGAAATAGAAACCCTACCTGGAGAAAGTGGATGCATTACAGTATTTCTCCTTTTCTTCTTTCAGGCATGGGTCACTGGAGGCAGACAGAGGTTAGACTGGGCTCATAAAAAGGCGCTGAAAATGTAGAGTGTGCATCAAGAACTGTCTCATTTTCAACCTTTGCCCTGTTCCGAGTTAATATGAAAACTGTGAGTGAGCAATTTTTTAAAACTTGGAAAAATGGTGCCTAAGGCACCTCTAATCAACTCACTGGCACATACCATATGAGGTACATATCATTCTGCTGAGTCCTACATGGCAAATAAGTTACGTAGAATTTTAGTACAGCAATTACCATCTGCCAATTCAAGATAATGACTAGCTAATGGCCCGTTTAAGATCCATGTGTAAGTGCATCAATGAGGAGGGTAAGTTGCAAGCTACAGGAGAAGAAGCAGCAGAATGAAGTGTTTGCCACATGAACTACCCCTTCATGCTTCAAGGAGGGTAAAAATAGAGTGTATCTGCTACAAAGCTTCATCATCAGATAACAGCAGCATGAGAAACACAAGAAAAAGAACCACCAACAGATATAAGAACTCCTAGCCTTAAATTGAATCCAGTAGTCTGACAAATAGACTGGCTTAGGCATATCTTTGGGCAGAGAAAACATTAATAACCAAAGAAACAAACACAGGGAAAAGTGGAGACTTTTGGAGGACATGAATAATTCAGGAAAAAAGAGCAACTTGAAAACATATCATCCTTTTCCTTTCCTCTGCTTGTCTGTCTGACCTGTCCCTTAGCTCCTCAGGTTTTAAGGCATATCTATATAATCCTTCTGGACCATAAAAGGCTCTCACAGCAAAAGGTGATGTAGTTCCTCGGCTTATCTAGCATTACACAGCCCAGCTTTAGACCAGAGCCAGAAGTCACTGGCTATCTTTAAGCTCCATCTCTCTAGGAAAAGCTTTTCCCATGGATGCTAACTATCAGAGGAAGTAATTGTGTGTACTCTAGTGTATGTCAAGGCATTGTTAAGCTAGATCAAATCTATGGCAAGCTTCTCTCCAGCTACACAAAAGTATCACTATGTATTATGACAGAGTGATGGACAAACTTTGGCAGAAAGATTTTTTAAGGAAAAAAAAAACCAAGAAGCTACCCTTGGTGGTGAAGGAAAACCCAAACCCAAATTACCTATAAAACCATAGCAAGGCATAATCTGCTCATATTTGCTAAGAGTGGACCACGGGAACATAAAAAGAATCACAGAGAAAACAAATGATTGCTGCATGCCTTTGCACCAGCCAAGGGAGCAGCTTTAAAAACAGTCCAACTTTCTAAAGAGTTTCACATCAGCACATACATATATTCAGAAAAACAAGAGGTGGCAGTGAAAAACACTGTAATGTATCAGAAAACTGCAGGGTTTTCACCTAGGGGTAGATGCTGTGATAAATTTGTTTCCATGAATCCTCTCTGTTTTTGTCTTAGAGTATGAACCAAATATGTCCACAAAATTCTATCCAAACTTTCAATCTCTGGTATTTTATGTAGGATATCTAAACCACAACTTTTATGTAAGTATATATAAAACACAACTCCACACTACTTAAGATTAGTAGGATGGCAACAACTGAACCTGCAGATAGCATGAAAATTTCTACATAAGAATTCTCAGTAGAAATTTCTGAACAATTTGTGGTTGTGTGAGAAATGGTGCAAAACAGGAAAATTGAACAGAAGTAGTACAAATTATAAGAAAAATTTCAAAGTCAAAACAGTACTAAAGTATGAGGCAATCACTCACTAACAGAAGCTGAGACAAATTAGCACCTCACTCCTCAGGTTTTTATCAAATGACTTTTCAGAATAGACCTTCTCCTTAAAGCTTATTTCATCTTGTGTTTAAGGTCTACTTTAAAACCACATATAAAACAAGCCAGCAGTCGAAATCTACAACCCAATGCATGCCTTCCGTACTGCTCCTCTGCTGAAAACTCTCCATATAAGTAAGCATGGGAGATGGACATTTTAGAAGGGTGGAGCACAATATGATACATTCCTCGCTCTTGCATGAAAATGATACTTGGGTCCTTTTTCTGGAAATTGCCTATCACTGCATGTCAGGCCCAGATTTGTGGTCCAAGAGAAAGCATTTCTACCTCTTCCAGATTTGCTGTTAGCAGTTCTTTGTCCATCACACATTTAAACATACTTAAAATGAAAATGAAGGTGCTACAGGATTACTCATCATATTTATGGATAACTAAATAATATTTTACATGCATTTTTTTAGTTTTACCTCCACATCATCTAGAGATTAGTATTTTCATTTTCACATAAATCTCTTTGCTATTTTAAAGAATAGCTGAAGAAAAACCTAAAGCACTGTCACATTCCCATTTCTTGATCTTTTGGTATTTAAAATTCTCTCCCCAAACCCAGCAGTATATCAAAAAAGAGTAAACATTACCAGAATAAAACATAAAGAAAGAGGATCAATTTAGGCTGCAACTGAGATCAAAACATTCAGCAGCTTCCAAAAGTGTAATAATTACAGTAAGAAAAGATACAGAAAAATCTATTGTACAAGGGAATTTTTAGCCCCACGTGAATGACTAGAGCCAAAGGCTAAGCTGAGTAGAGCTTGGCTGCTCCAGCAGGGGATTCCAGGGCTAGTGTTTTTCTGGAACAAAATACTGTGAAAACACAACCATTGCAATGAGGACTTGTAATCCTGTGGATAGCTTTTGATAGTAAAGTCTCTAAGACACTTGGCCTTCTTTCCTTTTTTAATTTTTTTTATTATTTTTGTTATGTCAGGCAGTAATTTTTTGTGCTAAGATTGATATCAGGCAATACTGGCACCATTATTTCTTCAGTAGAAGAAGGAAAATCTGTAAAGCCATCTACATTCTGCTTCAGTGTAGTGTTAAGATTAGTGCTAGACAGTTGCCACCAGCAAATTATTTATCAAAGCCAAATAATTATATAGTTAGCTTTCCTTCAAAACATATTTCACAGCTGCTATAACATGCTAATGATCTTCTGCCGTGTGTGGAGCTTCTCTGGAAGTCACACACTAAAGCTTGGGTTTGGTCTACCTTTAACCCCACTGATAAGGGAGGTTTCCAAAATTGTGTTCTAGTTCAATTACATTATTCATCTGGTAATACACCAGGACATCAGGGTGGATATAAAGTCATTACTCAAGCCTGCAGTTACACCTCAGTTATAACTCATTTTTTTATCACTGATTCAAGGGAAAGATGGTAATCACTTTTCAAACCCAAGAGAGAAAGATGGAAAGTTTCCAGCCTGTACAGGTAGCTGCTTTGGGAAGACATGACTCACTAGATGGCCAGATCTGGGTGTACTCTTGGGTTCAGGGCTCTAACAGCTGCTGGCCCTCAACCTGTCCACTGTTCTACCTCCCTCAGCCAGGAAGGCACTTTTTTGGAAGAGACATGTACAGCCCTGTCTGCTATGGAGACATCTAGACTCCAGTCCTTGAACAGCTCCTGGGATATCTTGCCCTTTTGCCAATTTTCAGAGGAACAGACAAGATATCCTGCTTTGTTTGCTCTGTATCATTCATCCACAAGCAAAAAAGTAAGAGAAGTAGTGGTGGGTTGCATCCCTCCACACACAGACATCTCCTGTTAAGTTTGCATCTCTTCCTGACCTACCTGCCCCTCTAGCTATTTCCCATGTCATCCCAGCCGTCATTTTGCTGCAGAAGCTGAACTGAAGCCCTCCTGAAGTCACAGAATCACAGAATGGGTCAGGAAGGGACCACAGTGGGTCATCTGGTCCCACCGCCCTGCTCAAACAGTCATCCCAGAGAACACAACACAGGATTGTGTACAGACAGTTCTTAAATATCTCCAGTGAGGGAGACTCCACATCCTCTCTGAACAATCTGTTACAGTGCTTGGTCACTGCATAGTAAAGGATTCTCCCCCATGTTCAGGTGGAACTTCCTGCACATCAGTTTCTGCCCTTTGCTTCTTGCCCTGTTGCTCAGTACCGTGGAGTAGAGTCTGGTCCCTCCTCTGACCCCTCCCTGCAGACACTGACACACACTGATGAGGGCCCTGCTCACTCATCTCTTCTACAGGCTGAACAGGACCAGCTCTAAACTTTTCTTCATTGAATGCTTCAGTCCCTTTGTTATCTTCATGGCCTTCTGCTGGACATGCTCCACAAGCTCCACGTCCCTCTTGCACTGGAGGAGCCCAGAACCAGACACAGCTCTCCAGATATGCATCACTGGGGCTGAGCAGAGGGGCAGGATCACCTCCCTTGATCTGCTGGCACTGCTCATTCTAATGCACCCCAGGACACCATCAAGGGCACTGCCAGCTCACAGACAGCTTGCTATCCACCAGGTCCCTCAGGTCCCTCTCTGCTCTCCAGCAGGTCACTCCCAGCCTGTGCTGGTGCAGTGGGTTATTCTTCCCCAGGTGCAGGACCCTGCACTTGGTCTTTGTGACCATTTCAGATGGTTCTTCTCTGTCCATCTCTCCAGCCTATCAAGGTCCTTCTGAACAGCCCTCTTGAGTACTGATCACTCCTCACAGATTTGTGCCATCAGTGGGGTTACTGAGGAGGCATCCAAGCCATTGATGAGTAAGTTACTACGGAGTCCAGGATCTGTTCTCTACTACTCTCCTTCCTCCACCTTTTCAGGATATTGAAACCTACTGTTTTATGGACCCCACAGCCATTGTCCAGATAACTGTGGATGCCTTAACACTGGAAGTGTTTCAAAATCAGGTTGTATGGGGTTTTGAGCAACCTGTGGAAAGTGTCCCTGCCCATGGTAGGGGTATTGGAACAATGTGATCTTCAAGATCCCTTTGAATCCAAACCTGCCTGCTTACCACATTCCAAAGCCATGTCTTCCGGGTTAACAAGGAGCAGATCTATCCGTGCATTGCCCTAGCTGCTCGTTCCAGTGCTTGGAGCAAGAGGTTGTTCCTGATGCCCTCCAGAAATCTTCTGGACTGTTTGTGTCCTGCCATCATGAAAGAAGATCTCAGGGTGGGTTAATAAGCTTGCTGGCAAATCTGTGTGATTTAAGAGTGAAAAGAGCAGTGTTAGGTTAATGGTTGAACTCCATGATCCTAAAGTCCTTTCCAACCTAAATGATTCCATGATTCTTCCAAAGAAACCATAAATTCAGAATCCAGTTGGGATAAGTAAAGATCAGGTAGCAACTTTATAAAATTAACTGTGTCAGTGACAGTGCCACAATTAAATTTCTACTCAGCTAATGATCACCAGCCCCTGCAGGCCCCCTGCTCCCCTATCTCCCTGCCTCTCTCCTTCCCTCCATTCCTCCCTCCTGTCTCCATTCCCTCTGTGAAACTTGTCAATGCAATCATACACTCTTGAGAGACTATTGCATTTTAAGAGTGGCCAAAGCTGACTTCCCACAAGCTCAGTCTTTCCATGTGCTGTGGACACTCAGTAAGTTACAAAAAGGACACCAATAGGACGTGTTTCTCTCAGAAGGCTTAAACCATAAACACTTGAAGGAACCACTTTATCTTCAGACTGTCCTGTGGACAACTGTTCTTCTACATTCAAAGTTTTCAATACAAGAAGCAAAATTACAAGTAAGATAACTTACATCAATTTTTACTGTATATATTTCTTAATATTGCCTGACTTACCCTACAAATAGCCTTTCTTGGACTTCAGAAGAGCTCATGAGCTCCTAACACATATCAGATCCAGTAGGCTTCACAAATTATTCCTATTTCCACACCTCCTCCTATCTACCAACTAAACATCACCACATACGTGCTGAAGAAAGACACACTAAAGTCAAAAAGTTTAATTATGGCACACAAAATCCAGTCTCACTGATACTCTGTTGTTCTGCAGCTGCTTTCTTTTACTGCTGGTTTCTTTGTATTATATCTGTTTTGGTCTACACAAGAAACAGAAGTCCTTTCCTACATCAAATTTATTAATCAAACAAATCATAGAAATCTGTGTGGGCATAGCACCTCCCAATCTGCAAGCAGACTTAGGCAAGAAGTCAGAATTTATAAATCTGGTGGCAAAATTTACAGCAGCACTTAAAAAAATAGAGTTTAATTAAAATGAGATATACTAGGGCAGATTTTTTTCCCCCCTTATTATAGTTTCATGGTCAGGCTGCTGTGGTAATTGAGGATTCATCTTCTTCTTATGACCTTCATAATTTTCTTTGTTTATTGTTCAAACTGAGTTTTGTTTCCATCCTCCGGTTTGTTTTACAGATTGTGATCTTTTTAGCAGCCTGGAGAGCTTTGTTTAATTCTTCTACATGTTGGGACCAAAGAAGAGGACTACTTCAAAAGAAAAACTAGGAGTACAAAGAAGGTTCAGGATGCAAGGGTTGGGAGGGGTGGAAGCAGCACAACAATAATAATCAGCATTAAACACAAATTTCATCAGCAAGGAGAGTCATTGAGGTATTATTCCAAAGAGGCTTCTCTTACCCCAGTAGTTCTGCCTTTCCTTACTTGGTCAGGAGGAAAGTTTCTAATTTTATTTTCACAAGGCACTTGTGAAATTTCCTGTTTAATAACTTTCCTGTTTAATAACTTTAGGTCAAACTGTACCTAACAGGAATCCTCACATTACAAATTTGTCTAAAACCAGAAATTATTTATGCCACAGGCTCCCCTCTTTCCCTCATTTTCACTGAAAAATTTCACCCAGTTTACAGAGTGTTACGAGACTAAATGCTTATGTGCAAAGACAAAAAATTATGTCGTAAGCAGGGAAGCAATAGATTTGCAGGTTTTATTTGACTATGATACAACTAATTCGAAAACCAGCAAAAAGTTACACATTATTTCTCTGAAAATTAAATGAAGCTATTTGCTTTGACTGCACAAAGGCACAAATGGGGCATGTTGGCCATGCACTTAAACCCCTCAGTGGCAGGCAGTTGTTCTTGGCCGGTACTTAACTACCATATACTTAAAAATGTATAATTGTATACAATCATATATTGTATTCAAAGTACTCCATAACTATCATATAAGGTGACTTATGTCCTTTTTTCTGTACCATAGCTTTTGCATTTTTATCAGCCGTACCACCTGTCATTTTTAAGGCAGATTTGATATAACATGGAACCAAAAGAGGAACTCATTTAAACAACTTCTCAAAACATTGCTGTGATGCTTTTGTACTTGTTCACTTACACTTTTCCTAAGAAAAGCCACAGAACAATTTAAAGAGCACATTGTCCCTCTTTATGAATTGAAAACCAATACATGAATATCTTCTATTTATTACAGAAATTACGAGCTCTGATTTTGAAGTGGGCTACAGTTAAAATGTGCAACTGAGGTGCTCTTCCCTTAAAATGGTGGTAGCCAAATTTGGCCTTGCTGACGTTTTAAAACTTTTTTGAAAGTGCAAGCAGACATAAAACACTATTCTGTCAGTAAGGGAATATCAGAACGTGTTGTACTAAGGATCCTAGTAAGGCAGAAGGGCCAAAAGATCACAGTTAAATTCTCACTGTTTTTAGAGAAATTAATGTGCCTCGACACTGGTGTCTCATCTATTTGCAATGTTTACAGGTATCTTCCTGCTTCAGCTGGATGTTCCAGCTGGGTGTGGGTATCCCAGAGTTCCTATAAAACATCTGCCAACCATACAGAGGTTTTTTACGCAGGCTGTCCCATCCCGCTGCAAAAGGGGGAGTTGGGGAGGATTCTGTTTGGATAGATTTCTTGGACGAAAATAAAGCACCAACAGGGCAATATTTTATCTGAGAACTGTTTATCGATAAAGAAGGGCAAGTGCTCCTACTGAAGGGGGATAGAAAAGAGAACTGAGAGGAAAAAAGACAGATGGAGAGAGAAACGGAAGACAGGGACAGATCCTTACCACTGTGAGAAATGACACTCACTTTTGAAAATTTCAAAAGTTTATTAAAAATCTTAACAAAATACAACAAAGGACTGAAAAAGGACAAAGAGCAGCGCTGGGAGCAGGTAACTAAACCGCCATGTGCTCACCCACAAAATGGCTGCTCTGCCTTTTATACCGCTGGGGGTGCATAAGGTAACCCTGGCCCCTCCCAAAGTCTGTCAATCAACTCTTCTTTTCTGCTCATTGGTGGAGACTGCTTTATTGCAACTTGATTGGGGGTCAGGTGTTACCGTGCCACGCCCCCTGGTAACAAGCCTTCCCTCCTCCCCTCTCTCCACATGTCTCAGATACCGATGTCGCCCCTCGGCAACCCTACAGGGGAAAAGGGGCCTATGGGGAGAAGAGAGGACGTCCAAATAACAAACCACAATGACCTAACTATACATCAATAAACCTTCTCTTAGCATACACATAATACTCTTCCCTTAATTGCAAGAGTCAACCTTCGTGTTGGCCATCTATAACAGAAGTGAGACTGCCCTTTAGGCGGAGTGGGTTTGTTTCTCAAATTTACGTGTCTAACGGGCAAGACTGGGACAGGTCTCGTTGCAAAGTGCTTCAGAGCAAGGCATAATTTAAAGAATCAAATTGCAACTTCCAAGGCCGTGGTCCAACTGTGTCTCAGCCCCAACAAAAGAGAATCCAGGCACCTGGACTAGACAGCAGTTGTGGCATGTTCCCCCAGGCATCTGGAAAGGGGATCCATGACTCCAAGGCACACTGGAGAGTTCCTCTGCAAGTTACCTACATGCCACTGCTTATAACATTCAAAGTTAATTTCCTGCTCAAAATTAACACTGGCTCCTGCGTGCAGAAGAAATAAGAAGAAAGAAAGATTGTAATTTAGAAAACAGAATTATTTTCTCTAACTACTGGAGTTTCAGGAGGCTCTGGCAGAAATTACCAGCAAAGACACTTGCGTTGAATTACAAAAAGCATCAGTGAAATAGAATTGTTAAGCTTCCAAAACTGCTTTCATTCCATCTACACCAAAAAAAATCACACAATGCTCAACACTTCTAATTTTCAATCACAGCTAGCCAATAAATTCACAGATTATTTAAATTATAATGATGCCATTTAAAATAACTGCTTCAGTAGTGGTTTTTTGTTTTTTTTTTCAATTTGCATTTGTGAGTATGTACATAAGGTCTTCTTTATGCATGCAAGAGCTTGGGCGAAGTTTGCATGATAATTTGCAAAGTTTCCTCTGCCTGTATTGACTCCTCCTTCAGCACAGACCCTTCTTTCAGTCTTTTCTTTCTAATCATTACCCTTGGGACTACATTTTTATAAGTAGCTCCCTTCAGAAGCCAGCCTGAACAGTTAGAGACAGGATACTGCCAGAAAACTAGCCAGTAATACAAGGTAATTAAATTGGCACTCAGGGTGCTTTGCATTTAAATCTAACTGGCAAACTGAAAACACAAAGGTCAGGGGATGTGGATCCAACAGTGTCTGTATAAATCCCAGATAGATCCAGCACCAATGTGAAAATATGCCACATGAACAGAAATGCATAGAAAACAGCTAAAGAAGCTGTGCTTCATCTCTGGATTCATCACTTAGGAAACCACACTGAGTTAGACTGACCACTGTTTCAATGCTGTGAAACATTTCAACACCTGAAACAGGTTGATGTGGAACAAATAAAAACATCTTCACTTCCATCCTGCCTGAAAACTCCCTGTGTTTTCACATGGGTGAGCTGAAGCCATTTGCCCAGAATTTCTACTCCCAGGCCCAAGGAGGTGGCAAAAGTTCTGGTCTTGGTGGCTGTAAAAAACTCAAGACACACTTCTGTCTCGGTATGAATCAAACTGAAAGACTTGCTTTGTAGCTATCCCAGGCACTGTATCCCTGCTGAGCTCTGAAAGGATTATTCTGAAGGCAAAATGCTGGTTTTTACTCATATCTATTTGAACAACAGCCAAAAAAGTAACCCTAGAAAAGACAGCCATGTCCCTCCACAAAAGGAGGTAAATTGTTTTAGTGGGAAAAAAACCAAACAGCATTAGGATATGGAAATATGTGGAACCAATACACAGACAACAAAAATCTGAGCACATGGAACTCAAATTCTGCTCCTTAAAGAGCTCCTGTTCTGTTTATATGAGGGCACAATACTAAGGACAAAATTATTTATAACATATAATAAAAGCACAATTCAGGTCCTTCTAAAAGCTTAGTGATATTGATCTTAGGCTCTCCATACAAGACAATATCTGTTGCTTTCCTACAACGTTATTCTTTTCCTTCTCTATCAGATCTACTGCCAAATAACTCAGTTCCTCCTTTTATTCTCACTTTTCAAACACTCTCAGCACTTCAGTTACACCAAGATCTCCAGATTTCATTGGAAAGATGAGCAGACATCAAAAGTCTGAGGGCATTTACAAGAGTCAAGAAATAACACTGTCTTCCTTTAGACCAGCTCAATATTAAGCTCCAAATATTTATTGCTACTTCTAGTGATCACATGCCAGAGCTTTCGATAGGTCATTAAAATGAAGTATTTACTGGAAAGTGGCAGCAGTAAATGAGTGAAAATATGTCCAAAGAGAACATTCAATGTTCATAACCCATCTCCTATCTAGGGATTGCTAGAAGAGCAAATCCCTTTTTCCATCTAAGAAAAAGACTCACTAAAGACTCCAAACAAAGCTCAGGGGAAGCATTAGGAAAGGAACATCATCCAACTGAGCCAGGATAATCCTGCAATTATTATTCTAATCTGGAATTCCCAGCAGGTTGACAGCTGTCTTTCAAGAGACACTGTTGAATCTGCTTCTGACAGAGAAAAAAAACCCCAGACCTCAACAAGCTGTGCTTACATGCAATGACACAAGAAAATTTTCAGCTGTCATCCCCAAATATTTCTCCAGAGAAAGCTTTTGTGGTTACATTTCTCTGATCCCTTCTTGGATCAAGCAGGGGTTTGTGCTGGCTCAGTGGATTGGTTATGGGCTCCTTTGTTTCTCCTGTATCGTGGACTAGCCCTGTTTGGAATTCTGATGCAAACCACGTCACTGTGCCAAAGCTCAACATTTCAGGGATCTGCCTTTAGCCATAATTATATGCTCACCTTTGTGCTCTCCACTTTCAAGGGTGGCAGCTGCTATAAATTACCACAGGTAGGAAAAAAGCCAAGTCACAAAACAACAGCAGCATTCCTGAAGGGGCATTGAACAAGATACAAGCTTGCCCACTGATATTTTTTTCCCATATAATCCACACCAGGAGGTAAAAAGAGTGGCTGGCTATCAGGATAGCATACAGGGAAAAGGTTACCATGAATAATGCAAGAGAAGAGCAGTGTGTGGACAAGTAATGTGGGAAAAACACACCAAGATGGCCAGGAGGATACAGGGGTCATGCAATGATGATAGTCAGAGAAATTATTTTCTAAAAAAAAATGCAATTTTGTTAACTAAGCATCTTTCTGAGTGGTCAGTAACTTCTGCTCCCTATATATTTCCTTAAGAGGTAGATCTACACAGATCTGCTGTTGTTGCAGAGCAGATGAAGGCCAAGAACAGCCTCATCTACCACCCCAGCACACAGCTGTGAGTATTAAGCCTGCACCTGGACTAGGATGAAACACACCATAGAATCCTAGAATGGTTCAAGTTGGAAGAGGACTTTGAAGGCCACCTCTTTCCACCCCCCCCCGCCATGGGCAGGGACACCTTCAGCTAGACCAGGTTGCTCCCATCCAACCTGGACTTGAACATCCAGATCCCATCTCTCCCAGTCCACTTTTCCCATCTCCTGCATACCTGCCCAAGTTTTACACACTGATATAAAAGATAAGAGAACCAGAAGAGGGCACGGTTTTGCTGAAGACTGTTCTACACAACAGTCACTCTGAATCACCTGGGACTCCTGCCAACCTCACATCTTAAATTTTCTTTGAAAAGCAAATAAAGAAGCTTTGCATAAGTGAATGATTAAAGAGGAACACCAGATTATTGTTTGTATGCTACACCTTCTTTTGTTAAGGTGATCTCCAAATGAGAGGTGGACTCATAACTGAGTGACTGGAAGAGTACACTGCTGAGCACCCAATTATTCAGAACCTAAATGCACCTATTTAATATCTGAAAGATTATCTCAATTTATAACACACAAACCGTGGGGAGATCACAGTAATTGTCTCAAAAGCACAGGAGCTTTCTGTTCCTGTAATCCACTAACCAGGAAAAGCATCTGACCTACACAGCAAACAGAGAAGATTAAACTGATAGCAGTCACAGGCAAGATAAAAAGAAGTTATTTCTGTGCCTCCAGTTGCACAAGTTCAGTTCCAGAACAGAGTCTTGTCAATTCCTGACCTTATAAATTCATTAGTCAGCCTTCACCCCTCCTGAAACAATCCCTTTCCTCAAATGCCTTTTAAAATCAAATTTTCCTTCTGATAGATCCTTTTATGTTGTGTTGTCTGGGCACTAGGGAGGAATTAAGCTTATATTTTCAGGCTTTTCCATGCAAAAGAGAGGAACCAAGGGATCTAAAACACATTCTCCTCTTTTTCTATTAAAAAAGTAGGATCTTCCCTCCAGAAGTCAGGGCTTCCAGAAAACTGCAAAAGTTTTTGATGAAATTTTGGCATTAGTTAACAGCTCATAAAATCCTCTGATGTGATGGAGAGAAATCAGTGGTGGAAGCTACTTTTGACACAAGATGTCATTATGAATGACATTTACAATAAGCATTAACTTAAAGTTTTTAAAGTTCTTCTATGAATCCGTGTTTAAAACACAAGAAATCGGTTATTCTGTAGGAGTGAGAAAAATGTGGAGAACTGAAGAGGATTGCATCCTTAAGGGAGTTTGGCATAAGCCAGTCAGAACCAGCCACAACAAATTTTAGTACCACTCAAAACCTCTAAAGTCAAGCATGAGATATTGGGCTCATTGCTGGCACAGAGTAAATCTCCATGGCCTGAAATATTGATTTTATAAATGCAAAAATACTGATTAATATTTGTTATTTAGATCAGCTCAGGAAGTTTCAGTGCTGAGACAGTATTTCTTCAGCTTTGTCTGATTTATCCTTTCTCAAAAAAAAAAAAAAAAAAAGTGATTCTATAGCTCACAAATTAACAGACAAGGAAGTTTTGATTATCCTTAATTGAAACTAAAAAGTACAGAGCAGCCCTGTTCATCTGCACTCACAAAAAAATTTCAGCCATCCCAACCCAGTTCCCCGAACTTCTGAATTTCTCAAAACTCAGAAGTTTTGAACTTCTCTCAAAACTTCTCCGTTTTGTAGCTGAGAAAACGCAAAATAATGAAGAAAATCTGGCCAGCAGAAAGACATAAAAATTGAACCTGTAGGGTTTTCCTTTTTATGCTATTTTTGTATGCATTCATGTGTCTGTACATGTGCCCAGAGCAGCACTTCATCAAGAAACAGCGTAAGCCACGGCAGCTGTGTTTGAAAACTTCGATTTCAAATTAAATTCTAAGGGAGACTTCTGCTCTACCTATGTATTTAGATTATCTCATTTCCTCCAAAACCAGTGTTATAAGTTCACTCCTCTAGTCTGTTTTTCTGTATTAGTTTTAGAAAGCAGTTTGTGAAATATGCATGGGCAACACTCTTTAAAAATGTCAATTACTATGCAGCAATGTATCATTCCTCTGACAAGACACATATACCTGATATCCCACATGCTCCTGGACATTAAAGTTAGAATCAATGGATAGAAACAGAACAGACAATTGAAGGAGCTGTAAAACAGAACAAGAGAATCACATATTTATATCAGAGAAGTCCCAGATTCCAGCAATCATAACAGTATACACAGAGAAGATAAAACAAAGGGAAAAAATGAGAATAACCAGATGGAATATTGCTGCTGAGAGCTCCTAGCTTTGTCAGCTGTCATTTGACTTACAAGATCAACCTTTTTTTTTTTTTTTTTTTTTCAAATGCTTTATTGTATTTATAATATATCAGATTTTAGAGGGACAGACTCCCTCCAAAATTTAATCAGGTTTGTTTCACTTGTTCTCCTGCAGGAAAGATGTCTTTCCTCTATAATTCTGTTTATTATTTTCCTCCATTTTTCAACTCAAAGTCATCTAAGCATGTCATTGAAATTCCATGCCCTTATTTTTAAATGAAGGATATGTGCTATCATTTTTAAGAAGATTTGTACTAAACTGTGTCTTATAGAATAGTTTTATATGACTAGATATCTCACTGGCAATCTAAAAGATATCTGAAATTGCCTCTCTAAAAATGCACTTCAAACTGAGAAGGGTATATAGTTCATAAATTTTGAGCAGCTACTAAACTGTTATGCAAATGTCTTTGCGGAATGGGGTCTTTAAACGTTATAGAAAGAGAGCATTGATTTTATTCTCCTAGGAATTTGTTAAAAAACCCCACACATAATTAGATAACATTCAAGAACAGCATGTTATTCTAAGCTATTCAGAACCCAGGTTTCTCAGGGAATACAGAAAACTTTGTTTTAATCTCCACTACAGCTTCTACTTCCTAATAATTTGCCATGAAGAAATGGAAATTAATTAAAGACAACCTTTAGTACTGGGAGAGAAGAGAAGAAAATTTAACAAGAGGTAAGCATTCTGAAAGAACACTGAAAAGCGAAGAATGAACATTTCTTCTAACATTTCAATTTAATTTAAAAGTTATTTGCTTTTTCCTTTAAAAAAAAAAAAGTGGAAAAATACTTTGAAAAATCATAATATAGCTAATTATAATTAAACAGCCATCCAAAACCCCAATGTATTACTTAGTGAACTACATTTCAGGCAGTGACTGTTTAGCTGGTGATTTATCCTACCCTACCTTAACTCAAGAACAGTAGGACACATTTTACTGATTTGCCTAGAATGAAAAGTTAGCTCCAGACCAGTCTTTGCTGTGATCTCATTATAATTCCTGAAAGAAAAATATATAATCCCTTTCTTTCTGTAAAGGTGTTCTTCCCTGTCCTAGGACATCCATCTCCCATTGCTGGTACTGCTGTTCCCTACTGGAATGTTTTGCACACAGGTGGTGCCTGTATCCCCACGCACAGGTCTGGCAGCAGTTTTCAATGTAGGTTAAGTGTTTCTTATACCTCTCCTTCATTATGTAATAGGATTTGCCCCACACTGTAAATTATGTGATCTAGAAAGCCAAGAAGTTGGAATGTAGGTTTGGCATGAAGTAACAACCCACCCTAAATCACTCCTTAAAAGAAAATCTCTATTTTAAAAGCCTATTTATGGGGCTGTCCAGCTCTCTGTTTCAGTCTCACGAAATTCCCATTTCAATATCATGCTCCAGTCCGTAGCTGCTCATCACAACACGTCCCCCCAGCTCCTCCCTCCTGAAATGGAAGATAAACAGATAAACCCAATTTTTGCAGATGAAATAGCCCAGCTATTTGATCTTTACTGGGACTTGAGTCTATTTTCCACCATTCAGAGCACACCCTAACGAAGATCCAGCCCTCTGGGAAATGAGCTCCCAAATTTGCCCATCACAGCTGCCATTGACCCAGGGACTCAGCACACACCATCCCCCAAGACAGGTACAGGTCATGAAGGAACAGAACAGAGATCAGCCTACAAGTGCCAATTAGTGCTCAGATTTGAGCTGACTCAGTGTCAGTAAAGAGGCATAATTCTAATTTTTTTGTATCAGCAACTTTCTGCTTTCTTGTGCCTAACCTGTAGTTATTACCATGCTTCACAATTAAGACCATCTTTTTTCCTCAACTCCAAATATAATTACTGCTTCCTTAGGGTCCTGTCTTTTCTTACTTTTTGTCTTACAGCCTAATGATCTGTCAACTAATATTAAATTATTTGCTCTCCTAATTGCCTGTTTTCAAATAATAGATTGTGGAGGAAGGTGGCTACCTTAGCACTTTCTCTGTACATTTCAAAAGAGGAAAAAATTGATACATTAGAAATGAAAGGCTCAAATCCCAACATAGCCCTAGTCCTACTTATAACTCACACATATATTTCACCACAATGTTAAAATATTTAACAAAATTTCTGCTGTATTTATTTTTCCTTTCCCTCCCAGTTTTCATTCCAAAGCCTGCGAGTTTTTCTCATTTTCAGATCAAACATTCAAAGCATCCTGAAAATTTAATACTGCCATAATGCTGCATTAAAAAAAAAAAAAAAAAAAAAAGGGAAAAAATATGGTAGAATCCACTGATCTTTTCTCCACCTTGTAAGAATTTTTCCTGTATGCCAATACAAAAAAGGAACTCCAAACCACAGACAGCTGACCAGGTTACCAGTTTGGGATGAGTTCAACTCTGTGACACAGGGGCTACACAGATTATAAACTTCAGAACATAAGCTTTCCAAAAGTTAAAGTGACTCTGCTGATCAGATTCTCCCTGGAGAGTTTTTTGTGAAGTTAGACATTAAATATGTAAAAGCATTATGCACAGCATATTCATTTATGCCTGACATTTATTTATCAAGATAGGCAGAAAAATAAAGCACAAAATAACTGGTAGAACCTTAAGGCAACCTGAAACCTTTAATAACAAATTTTAAAAATCCTAAAATAACTTTCATGTTAGAAAAATTGTTAGAACTAATAGAGACATATGACTTTAGATTTCCTTTTGTATGACAGTTAATTCCTAACAAAAATATCTTCATCTGCCAGCAATTAACAGTAAGTGAATGTAACTTTCCACAAACTTAATTACAAAGATGCTTCATCTCTAACCTAAAGATCTAACCAAAGAATGACAGAAAAGCACTTGCATTGCTTCCACCAGCCACTCTGTCCTTTAATCCACCAGTGTGACCAATGACCACTGAATAACCATCTTTGCAAGCCTGCATTCCCAGTAGTATGTAACATTTTCCCAATAAAGGGAAGTGTCCTGTTATCATGCTTCGTGCTCAGTCTGAATCATGGACTCACAGCTCTTCCACAGAAGCTGCTGGGAGGGAAACTCTTGGTGAGAAATAAGCACTTTTCCAGGGAATGCCTTGTTCACATACTTAGACTCACATTTTCCAAGTGGCTAACAATAAAACCTGATGACATCAATATTTCATACATTACCTATTAAACTCAGGAAAGCACATCCCATTCTCTTAGAAATTCCAAATTTGCTATAGTTACTCCGGTGGGGAGGTCACAAAATCAGAGGTGCCAATGGAAAAACATTAACTCCCTTAATTTAAGTTTTTGAGGGGTTTTTGATGGATTCCTTCCCTCCACACAAGCAGTCTAGTCCATATTCTACAGGTTTTGTGGGCTGCCCCTTTAGAGCACATTTCCTTTAAAGAAGAAAAGAGCTTGAAGATGTTGTTCTTCCAAACAGAGGCAGGTACTACACAAAGCCAATGGGCAATAATTGTTTTAAAAACTAATTCCACTCCAGCCTCAGTGGAATAATAAATTATTCCAAAAAATAAATTTTACTAGGAGTTAAGTGATTCCAATACGGATTCAAGTTTGGGCAGAGCATCAGGTAATCCCCAAAAGCAGGAGGTCACCATGCTCTGCCCTTATATTTCTGCAACAGTTTTTCAAGTCACATCACCCCTTCCCTTTGAGCCAAAGCCAGATGTAATCCTGTTTTTACTGCCATGGCAAACAATAAAAGAGAGGCCATTAGTCTTTCATTTAAGGCTTATGACAGAGAAAATTTTAATGGAAGTTGTATTAACTATTGACATTTATCACAATAATTTGTTCCATAGCCTCTGACCTGCAAGACAATAGCAGGATAATAAAGGCTTCAGGGCATGACTGAGCTGGGAGAAGAATCCAAGTAAGCAGCCTGTCAAACATGAGACTTTTTGCTTTACAGACACAGAAAATCCAGTGGTACCTGTTTTATCTTTGAGATATATTCACACACATGCAATCCAAACAACATTTATATCATTTTCATGACTATATGCAAAATGAGGTCCTGGAAAGTCTTTTTAAGGGAAGAAAGCTGAACTGCTACTGACCATTACAGCATACAAAACAGCCAGAATGATCTTTATGAGAAAAATGCTTAAAAACTTTCAAGATCTAAGTTTAACTTCAAAAATACTCTATCATATGAGGGATTTACGTTTTAAACATTAGGCAGGATATTATAAAGGAGATCTGAGATAATAAGAGAGTCTTTTTGACTTAGTGGTTTGTTCCAGTTACATTGAGAAAAACTGGGATTTGCAGCTTTCCTTTCAAAATAATTTTTAACACTAGCTATTAATAACACATTGCAGGCGGGCAGGTCCATATTCACCCAACGTAATTCCACTGTATTTTGCATCAGATAATTGTAAACGCATTTTTTTTACATTAATAAAAGGATAATACGAGGGCATATAATTGCTTAAAGTCTCCACTGCAGAATTTTGTGATTAAAATGCTGGTAATCATATCAACATGACAGAGCTTGTGCAGCCCAGGAGCAAAAATATGCTAATAAATGCTCTCTGTCTACCATACAACCCCTGTGGCTTTGCATTCCTGCAGGAAGCCTCATCCAGTAGCAGGAATCAACTCTGGACTTCATAACCAGATCCTTGCCCAAAACTGTTCTGAAGCTTTGAGTGTAAATTGGCTTTAACATCACAGGGCAGGATAACTCCAGCATGTCAAGCCAAACATCAGCTGGCTTTTTCAGAAGAATACTTTCTTAAGTAAAGGAAGCAGAAGAGGGAGATTAGCACCAAATCCTGTGTTTGGTTAGGCATCAAGCAGCATTTAGTTAAATATACCTTTTTCTGCAATTATGCCATCCTGTGGAGAGGGTGAAGCCAATCACACAGGCCTTAATTAGACCAAATTCTACTGAATTTAAGAGAAGGTTTGCCTCTTCAAAACTCAGATATTTCCAACACCCAGCAGTTGATCATTGTTTCTTCCTAGAAGAAGCCTCATTATTGCTCATATAATGTAACTCCTTTCCTGGCTTGCGAAACAACTCCTTTTCATGTCTATCTCATTTTTTATCTTACCTAAGTCAAGCTATTGGCAACAGCATTGTCCTGCCTTGGCAACTTCTGTGGATTAAATAAATGCTGCATTAAAATGTGTTTCTCTTTATCTGTTTTAAATTTGTTGCCTTTAATTTCAATATCCCTTTGTACTTTTATAATGAGAAAGAGCAAAATGCTAAGCATTTGACTGAGCTTCTCCACACCAGTCCATCTTTCACACAGCACCAACAGCTTTTACTTCATCCACCTTCCTTAAGTAGGTCAGGCAAGGCTTAAAAATTTCTTTCTGTCTGGTGGCCCCTCAGTCTGTAATAATTTCCATGTGAGGGTCATATTTACTTTTTTTTACACAATTTTGAACTACTTGTTCCAAATGCTCTGGTCTTTTTGAATCACTTCCTAAGGTATTGGTCGTGTCTCTTATATGGGTGCCCAATTCTCTCGTATATAGGTTATCTTTTTTACACTAATAAGGCAAAAACGCAGCCAATTATCACAACTTCTCTGCCAAAGGTTATTTATCACTCTCAAGAGCCTGTTGGCTTTGGGATTATAAAAGAAGTGTTGTTTACCTAATGAAGGAACAGCTTATGTCATCTCAGTTGTTTTCAACACATTTAATTTTAAAAAATCCAATACTTTCACAATATTTGGTGTTCTCTGTTAAAGACAATATGATATCATATTTACATTTATAGCACCACTGCCCTTAAATGTGCTCCAGAGTTTAAGGCATAGCCTAAAAGATCAGTAAGGTGGGTCTAGCAGTGAGCCCAGCACTGAACTTCAGGGTGGAAATGGTGTCAGCAGTAGCAGCTGCTCCTTGCCCTGACCACTGGGTTCATGGTTGCTGTGTGTGGATCTGAAGTTCCTTGGCACTGGCCAATTTTCAAAATGCCAGAAGACTTTCTAAGCAATATTACAATGAAACTATTACATACAAATATGTATCTTTTTAAATTTTAAACCTTTTTTTTTTTTATTTAATTCCTTTCCTCAGGAGGGGATTTGGAAAGGGAGGTTACCCTGGTATTTTTAAATCAGCCAATCCAGACACACAATCACACATCTTTAGAGATCCCACAGCTGAAGAAGATCAGATGTCCATCATCTGATGACAGATCATTTCTAAGAACAGAATCTTAGCTATGAAACAATCTGCCAAGATCTCACTGGACTCTATGACACTTCATTCTCAGAGACCAAAGCCCACATAACAAGAAAAATACAGTATTTTATAAAAAGGAAGTGAAAGATGTTGACCTCATTATACTGTAAGTACTCATCGCACTTCCTCACTTCTAGTTGTGTAACATATTTCAAATACTTCAGGGAGAAATTCTTTTGAAATATCATGGACTGGATTAGATTTGCAGTAGGTGATGAAAGATGAAAGGTAGATGCCTAAAGAGAAAAAAAATTAAATTATACAGGTGCCCAGCACATGCCTGAGAACTGAGGGCATATATTATTGGGGCAGTAGACAGCAAGGCAACATCCAAACACCTCCAACAGGATGAGATGTGCATGATTTACTGTACCAAAACCACTTTTCTTCTTTCCTACATCCTCACTTTGTTCAGGTTTCAGGGGCAGAAAATCAAGACACTTGGATTAGGAATAAGCAGCAGCACCCCTGGCCAGTTTGGCTGTGCCAGGAAAGGGATTGCAGAGTGCACCAGGGACCTTTTAAAGTATTTTTAGATACACTTTTTGAACTCAAAGAATATTTTTGGGAAAAAAAAAATAAAAAAGTGTGTTGGCCAGCTAGGAATGAAACAGAAGTTGTTTTTTGATTTCCTACCTGCTAACAGTTTCTTGGGGTTTTTTTCATAAATATTCATAAACCATTAAAGATCTCTTTGTAGACCTAAGAGAGGAATTCTGGGATTTGTATGTAAAAAGCAGATTTGGACCCTACAGAAAACAGAAGAGACCTATCAGAGTGCTGCCTATGGCAGCTGTCATCTTCATTTCTGTCTCTGGAAAAGAAAAAAAAGACATTTGCCTTTTGCGGGAATAAAATTGCCATTCGGAAACAAAGAGGTATTAAAGTAATGAAACTTGGCTTTCTGGGGCAAGTTCACACTGAAACAGCAAGGTGTGTG
Organism: Brachypodius melanocephalos; assembly: GCA_013398615.1. Lineage (NCBI taxonomy): Eukaryota > Metazoa > Chordata > Aves > Passeriformes > Pycnonotidae > Brachypodius > Brachypodius melanocephalos. The sequence continues at coordinate 3,872,079 of VZSR01000170.1, forward strand.
TTTAAATCATATAAGCACAGTGAAATGGTGTTGATGAGCTGAACTAATTAGCTCTGGTGCAGCAGTGGGCATCTACACACATGGTGCACTGCATGAGACACTCACTTCCCAGAAAAATGTCCAGGAGAGAAGCTGCACTGGCATGATTTACCAGGCAGTTCAGCTGTTTCTACCAGTGCCACCACGCAATCTTCATCACTGGCTTTGGTGGCAGCCAGTTTGTGCCAATACTTGAAACTTCTAATCAGCACAAGCAGAAAAACGTATCCACTAAACACACAAAACTCAAAGATCTAGTCATTGATCCAGTAATCACTTCTGCTCTTCTGCACAATCACCACCATCACAAAATGGATAAATCTATATATTTGTTTGGACTGTTGAAAATGAAGAATATCTTACCATCCCACCTTGCCTTGCAACAAATAACTATTTCTTGCCTTTATTTTTTCTTTTTCTAACTGGCTGGGAAATTACTTTGTGGCAACATTCTTTTATTTACATCTCACCGCTTTAGAAACACTCCATTGACCAGGTTTTACCTGTAAATATTGAGTTAAGATGAAAAAAAAAAAAAAAAAGAAAAAGAAAAAGAGCAAAACAAAATAACCATGGTCATTTAAGCCATCCAACCAGGGGAGAAACAGTTATTTTAATGAAGAAGGGTATGACAGGGGAAAAAATATTTTGTTGAGTTAAAGCATGCTTGCTGCTAAATAACCTCTTTGTACAATTAGGGCTTGCAAAGTGCAAAATGCAATCCAATTAAGTGAGTTAGGTTTATGTGATTAGCATCAGTCTGGCAGTGCTGCTCTCATAGTTCATCAGTAGCTTTACTAATTAAGACTTTGCTAAGCAGAGACGTCTGACCTCTCTTTAGACAGGTCAGATTATTGTTTACCCTTCTGAACTCTCACTGCTTGCTTTTTTTTCCTTCCTTTCCTTTCTGGTGAACCCTTCCCTGTGATATTCTGCTCCATCTGAAATTATTTCTAGTAATCATCAACATCAAATTATTGATGCCTCTCTGCTCACTTGATGGGACACAAAAAAAAGATGAAAGAGCTTTCAACAGGTATCTTTTCCTGCTCACACTTCAAATTCTCTACAATACCAAAATCAGTGCAGGATGCATAGAAAAGCAGCCAGGAAGCAATTATAAATTCTAAGTAGCAAAAAATGGAAATTATCTTTGCTCACCAAATACTAACAAGGGAAAACAGTGTTGAGTGGAAACAGTGTCACAAGTATTACTCAGAAAAACAGAAGATTTTCTAGATACTCTCTTGCCCATTATAGCTCTGTGGTTAAGTGCCCTTAAAATGACAACTAACAGAATAAAAGAATTTGGCAAGTATACATGACTCTGTGGTGGTGATGAAGCAGCAACTAATAAGCATAACATAGGAGTTCTAAGTATCAAGAGAAAATATTATAAATTTAAATTTTTTCCAAAGCAATTCATCAAACAGAATTGCTTTATCATATGTAGAACTGATAGAGCACAAAGAACTCATATATTAATCCTTTTTTTTCCCATTTGACATCAGAATTCTTTCCTATATATCTCCTAGCAATAACTACCATGCTACAGAAATAAAAATTATGAATAAAAATTAACTGTAGATCTTGGAGGATAAACCCCATCAGCCTGATGCCAGTTACAGCAAAAATGCATCTATGATATTAAAAAGACATTAATAAATGTATTAGGGACAGGAATACACAGTGAATTAAGCAAATGAGTGGGAAATGAAATTTTTAAATACAAAAAGAATGCTAATTAAAGTGTTAGAAAGAGCTAAGCAGCAGAACCTATGGTGACAAGGAACTTTACTTCATAGTCCTTGAGATCCCCTTTCTTTCCTGAATTCTAATCTTTCTTGTCACAGTAGAGATGGACATGACAGGTCAAAGTTCAAGAACCAATAGCAATGTTTATTGTTCACAGCTAATATTTATATGGACTTCAAACATTGCACACTCAATCCCAACTGGCTAATAACTTGTTATTAATTTTATTATTAGTTCACTAGCCAATTGCCTGCATACATGCTCACCAAAGACTGGCCAGCAGCTCTTCCTTGGAGTTAAGTCCTTCCACTTTTCAGTGCTTCCTTCCTTAAAGATATTTACTTCTTTTTCTCACAGGTACAAGCTCCTCAAGTCAAGGTCAGGGTTACCTGTGTCTGTGATGCCTTCAGGCCAGCTGATAGCCATTGTGCTTTCCAGGAAAGAAAATTTCACTGCTGCATAAATCTCTCAGTGATCTGTTCAGTTTCTCATCTAACCAAACTGTTTTACAGCTGATGCAAATAATTTTCAAAAGAAAGTACAAGTGTTACACTTTGCTCCTCACTCCATTCCTTCCTCTGATTTATTTTCTTGTTTCTTCTGCTCCTTGTTCTATGTCACTTTAGCCACTAGAAATGCAAATGCCAAGGATGCTAACTGAACATGGACCTTGTAGCTTAGTTCCCAACCAACTTCATGTTCAATAGGTTAATCTTCATTTTTTTCCCTAGACCAAGGCATATTTTCAGATACTACACCCATGTCTGATAATATCATTGCAGTAGTGAAGCTTGGTGTGGATCTCTGCAGGAAAAACAGATTTTAAAAAAATCCATTCCCTCTGCTCTGCAGTATTAGCCAAAAAAAGCACAATAAAAGCTAATTCTAATTCTAGCTGCCACCTGGATACAGAATTCAAGTGCAACAAGCTGTACTTCATTCACATTTCAGTGATAAAGAAACCATTTAATCTAAAATGCTTCAGTTGCACTCTATCAATTTCTCTAATAAATAACTCAGAAAAAAATCACTCTGCTTTTCAGACACTTGACTATATATTTTGAAAATATTCAATAGATTCATTTCTACTGAGGGAAATGTTTTCCTAAACTGTATCCCCCCAAACATATATCTGCAAAATATATCTTGTGATGACGATGAAAAGAAAATTAAATGCAGGCTGGAGATAGAATCACAGAATGGTTTGGGTTGGAAAGAACCTTAAAAGTGATCAGGGACACCTTCCTCTGGACCAGGTCACTCAGAGCTCCATCCAGCCTGGCCTTGAACACCTCCAGGGATGGATGAAGAGATGGGCATAGGTAACATGATATACAAAACTACTTACTATTCAGGGTGGGGATTTTTTTCAATATGATCAGTGCTCTATATACCAGTTAATTCTTATTGTCCTGAATGCTGTCAGGTGAGTGAACTGATCCAGAAGCTTCCCTTTCCACACAGACCCAGGCACAGGTGTCACTGGGCAATTGTTTTACTGTGCTCCTTTGATTGGAAGTTCTTTAAAGGATCACAGTATTTGCTGTATGACAAGCACATTGTGGCTACTTCATTTGCCACCAAAGAGCAGAATTAAAGCTTTTGAAGGTCTGTAGCTTCTAAGAACAAACATTAGAAAGACAAATACTTTTCTGCTTAATTGCTGAGTAACTTAAAAACCAAAGTAATTGGATTTTTTTTCCTAATCAGCAACAAGAAGAATAGAAGTTGTTGTAAGACAATGTTAACATCTTGATACATATGACAAAAGAAAAGTCACACTTGTTTCCAGAAACTGGGAAATGTGAAAATTGTTACAATGAGCATAGAAGAGAAAGACTGTCACGCACCAAAGCTTCTTTGGGAAAGTTTTAACAAGAACAACAACAAACATTTTCTTGTGTTATCTTTCCATAGGCTAGTTTTCACAGCTCATCACTGAGCACACTCCAGTCTCCAAACACATCCAATGCAGGGGGAGAATTTTCCTTGGAGGAAGGAAGGACACTCTCCTCTGTGTGCTGAGGGACACAGCACCCTTGAATAATGTGAGGGTCACATTCCTGAACTGCTTTGGGTTGGCTTCTAGGCTGGAACCTATATGACTTGGGGGGAAGAATCAGTCAAGCACAAGCTCAGTAGTGGGGATGTCAGTGTGCCAAAGTGGTCAATATCATCTTAAACACATGAATTTAGGAATACTAGGCCTGGATTACAGAGGAACAACATGATATATGCATTATTTGCATTAGAAACTGGAACAATTATTACTGAGTTGCCATTATTACTGAGTTGGTAACATCAATCTGCAGACAGTTTGGAGAATAAAAATGGGTAATAATTTTATCCTGTCATAATAAAAACAAACTTGGACTTACTCTATTGATAGTAAAAGCTCCAGATTTTACCACTTTACATGATTTTGACAGTTCGGTTTTGAAAAAAAAAATACTACTGATTTATAAGATAGGAAAGATCTCAGGTTTGCTTTTGTTTTAAAAAACCCCAAGTTTTAACAGGAACACTTTTCAGTACACCAGGTTGCTCAGAGCCCCATCCAGCCTGGCCCTGAACACTTCCAGAGATGGGGTGGCAGGATGGGAAGGCAGGACTGAGAAGTGAAGGACCAAAAGGACCCATATAAAAAACTAACCTCTACCCTGCCCAAGCGACTTACCTCAGGTGATGCTGCATGCAGAAGCATTTAACCTTTTCACTTCCTCTAATGTAATTTATTATCATTAATGCCTCTCTAAACACCTCTCATTATATTTCATTTAATGCTCAGTCGTTGTTCAGACTGGTTTATGACTTGGCTGGGGGGAGGAGGTGTTTAGACTGAAAAAATTGAAGATATCAGCAGTGATAGGAATGACAATCACTTCAATTAATACTTGATTTTTTAACTTCCACAGTGCTTATACCCTTCAGTTTGGTACTCCTTTAAAAACCCACTAAGGCTATTCTATATTATTTTTCATTTCTTTTGAGGAGGATAAAGAAGTACTGAAGTTTCCAGCAAGCTCATAATTTTGAGTATCTCTGCAACTGTACCTCTTTAAGCAAATTCCCCCCCTGAAGTCTGCTCTTTAAAGACAGAACGACCATATAGCCTATTAGAATATAAAGTAGGTTATAAACTGAAGAGAATAATTGCCAGATAAAGCATTCCAGGAATTAAATAAGACAAAAATGTTTCTTTTTGAATTGCTTTCAAATTAATTCTCTGTAGCAGAAAGAATTCAAAACAGAATAATTTGTTGAAAATTCTGGGAGCTGCCACCTACCAAGTTCATAAATCTTTATAAATTTGCTATTTTAAAGGAATGTGCGGTTTATATTTGACACTGGCAGAGTTTCAGGTGCTATTAACCACATAATCTGTTAACACTTGGGGAAAAAAAAGAAAAGAGAAAAACCAATGAAAAATAAACACCCAGAAAAAAAATAAACACCCAGAAAAAAATTATGCCCAGGCTTGCATTGTTCAAAAGAACATTTAACTAGGGTTTATATGCACAAATGTAATCTGATCTGTTTCTCCTAGTGTAATATGGTATATGTATAAAATACAATTTAAGTAACCATTCCAATAGCTACTAAATCATTCACCTAAATATCAGCCTCTACGGGGGGAAAAGTTTAAGACATGCAGCTCCAAAAATGCACCAAAAGGTCAAAATAGGGATTTTCAAAGGACTTCTGCCATCAGAAGAGTTAATCTACCCTTTGAAGGTCTACCCTTGCACAAGAACAGTAGAACACATTTATGGCAAGTTCCTTTTCCTTCAGCTTTCCTTCTCCTTCTAAGAACACCCGTGACTGTGAACCACGGTGACTCCGTAGGTTCCTCATGATTCCACACCGCCACCCTAACAGCCATGTGAACTACCAGAGCTGCTTGTGCATACTGCAGGCAGAACCCTGAGCTATCACACCACTCTAAAGAGAACCATAACCCCAGAAAGCAAAAAGCAGTTTGTCAGGAGGCAGAAGTGGGAAGGTGGCAAAGGCTTCCTCTCACCGCCCTCCGCCACACAGTAAGACTGGATCAGTTCCTAAGGGGTGCATAAATATATGACATCTCCTCTTTGTAATGACTGAGGCACAGAGTCAGACCAGCAGGGAATCTGAATCCTTTTTTCAAACAAAGGAGCTGGTTTTATACACCTCCCCAAGACACAGCATTTCCTTATATGGCAATTCTCACTAAGCAACCTATCACACATGGCTACATCAGCAACGCGCTTTCCTAATGTCCTTAAACGGGGTGCTCATGTGATGTTCACCTGCCAGCCAGCTTCCAAGCAGGTTTCTCTCTGCAGGGCTCTGCCATATGGCATTTCCACCCCCCAGCTGGAAACACGATGCTCTGTGCCGCCATGTGTTTCTGCAGGCGTGGCCCGCAGCTGTAACTCAATTCTACCCTGTGTCTTCCCACACCTCCCAAAATTGCTTTTCCATAATATTTTACTACATCTGGTCTGGAAAGAGAAATTTGTTTGTTATCTTCCATAATAAATGACCTTTTTCTTCAAAATGTCAAAAACATTTAAAGTATTTGTGGGCGTAGCGGGAGTCTCAGTAAAAGGTAGCTAAATTTTCAGGGGAAATACTTAAAAATGTCTGTGTAACACCAACGACAGCTATTAAAGCTGTTAATTTTAGTAATCATTTGCCTGGGGCAGTGTGGAGGTGTCTGTGCATATGTGCATGTCTGTGTTCATAATTCTTCATTAAAAAGTCACAGTGCTAATAGCTTAGAAACACTTTATTTTTTTTCCCCATCATTAACTAATTTGTCAGCAAAGCAAGTTTCCAACATTGTTCCTCTTGAAAACACTGCAATTACAATAGTTCTTAAATATTTTTGGATTTTGAAAGCAAACAGATTATTCAAATCGACCTCATCTTTTATTTTTCTACTGTTAAATAATACTTCGGGGAGCATGCAGTCCTTTCTAATGTGCTCCCAGCAATGAAAAAAAATGAAAATACGTGACTGTGACTTGCTCTGGACAAGCTGTGTTTCTTGAAAGGCATGCAAAGCTCAGAGAGCTGGAAATGCATTATGGCACTCTCAAGTGATGGATCTCAAGGTCACATTTGGCCCTGTACAGCCTCAGAAGGCTAACCAAGAAAGGCTGAGAAGATTACCTTGGAAGCATGTAATTAAGTGATAACATCATTGCCCCTGTGCTTTGCAGAACACTTCACTGGTGATGAACAATTTCTTCTCCAGTCTCACAACTGAGTCACCGAACATTCAATTCAGGCAATTGAATCAAAAAAACCAAACAGGCGACAATATTATTGCTGTTGGAATTTCTAGATGAAAAAAAAAAGAGGTAAAACTTCCCAAATGGAAACAACCAACTACCCCCACCTCATGCTGAAATTGTAGCAGGTAAGAAGATTAATGAAGTCATTTCAGTCTTATACGTCAATACAATCTTGTGCAAATTACAGAAAACATTAAAAATAATGACTTTTCAAAGCTTTCTTGACCTTCTTCCAACAGAAGTTGGGCCACTCAGAAAATGTTGCTCCCACATCAGCTTTTCTGCATCCCTAGGAGCACCTCATCTAACCAGGTCTGAGCAAAACCACGGAACTGGTGCTCTGTGGCTATATTGCCTCAACTTTGCCCTTCAAAATAAAGTACAACATATTCTGACCCAACTTACACAGGGTCAGGACAACAAGATTTTGATTGGAACACAGGGAAAAGGCAAAGCTCCTCCAAGACAGCCCCACCTGGGTTTTGCCTCTTTGTTGCCTTTCTAAAGGTCTCCTTTTCATGGAGGACATACATGTTCCCACACACATATAGGATGTCACTTCTTTACTATTTCTAGATATTTATCTGCCAGTCTGGTGGTGCTGAAATTCTCATTGTATAGAACATAAAATGATGCATAAATTAGCAAAACCGAAGGTACCATCACCTCGGCAGTCCTGTCTTGTCTTCAAGTTTCTAACCCCAGTCCCTACTTGTAAGATTAGTCTATCTGTAGAATAAAAAGTGAAGCAGAGCACAAAGAAAGTTCCAGTCCCACCTCAAACAATACACTGAGTATTATTGCTGAAACATTTATGCCCTCTTTAAGCTACTTGCTAGTACCATAACTTGCTTTCTGTATCAGTACCATAGAAAAACAATCCTAGAGTCCTGAAAGAGACAATCTCATCTCAACACATGGGCAAACCTAAGTTATATCAGATCCAAAACGATACCCAAATACTCTCATCATTCCAAAAACGCTCTGATGAGAGGATGGGGTATGAAATTTTCTATACTTGATCAAATATAGTTTGCAGGCTATAAAATCCCATGAGAATCTTAACAAAACTGGAGATTACATACTGGCTTTCAAGCACAACTCTGATCTCATCAGAGCTGAGACAATCACAGCAAAACCAAAGCAAATATTTGGCACAAATCTGGTCCAGTTCTAAACGTTTAAAACAAGGTTTTAAATTTAGAGTCTTGATTGTTGGCAAAGTTGGAGCAAAATTTTATATATTTCCAAAATTGCGTAAGAGGTTATGGAATAGAATCTGACAACAAAAAATAGCTACTGGCCCTTTATAGTGGTCTGTGTTCTAAAATTTAAGTGGACAATTATTTCAGTGTGAAAATCCTACCAAGATGAGAAAACTGTAGCTTTCAAAGACATTTTCTCCTGGTATTTTGGACATTTGGCAGTGTTTTGAAGTTTGATTGCAAAGCAGTAACACAGAGAGGGAAAGAAAACACCCCACATCTCAGTGTATAACACCACACTGATTTGGTGGAACAACATAAACACCATGTTGACATTCTTGTTGGAGGGAGAGATCTAAAAATATCACCATGTGTTTTACAAACCTGGGAATATTTGTGTGAAAGATGGGCAGTGAAAGGAGATTAAATAAGCACACTAAAAAATAATCTGCACAAATTTTTATTTTATTGATAGCTGGAAATACAAGAATTGCTGTATGCATATCATAAGCACATGTAAAATAATCTACCAAACACCTAAGATCAGCCCTTTAGTGGATGTTATTTAAAAATTATTCATTCTTATGATTGATAAAGTTCACAGCATACCCATTTCTAACACTTCAACCTTCAGCCTGTGAAGCTTTGTCAACATAACACAGGTTTTATCACTAGAGATTTATATATAGACACTTAACAATTTCAGATCAAGCCAGAAAAACTACATTTTTGAATTTTTTTACGTCATCTCATTAAAAGCCACAGGCCCTCAGCTGACAGGAAACAATCACCAACGCCCCAGAGCAGTCACAGCTGTTTGTCTGCATGGGATAGGGGATGAATTCTGCAGTCCTGCCTTGCCTGTCAGCAGAGCAACTGGAGTCACTCGGTCTGATCCAGGTGTGCCATGACTCCTTGCCCATCCACTGCCTGGCATTCCATTCCCAAGGGAACCACAGCACAGGGAGGGGGACACATCAGGTGTAGGTGTTTGGAAAGAGTTCTCTGGCCCAAACCATCAGCTACAGGCTCTATCTTTTTGTTGTTGAAGGCCAGTTGCACCCCAGGTTTAACCCCACAGCACCCACACTTTCACAGGGTCATGACTTCAAACTCCTCTTGACCAGGTCTTCTGCACTGGGGGTGAGGTGGGAGACAAATGCCACAGGGCTCCTTTTTAGCAAGGTCTTACCTAGCAAGAAAGTCTAACAACGAGCGGCTTAACAAAATATCTAATTTGAAAAGATTGAACAGAAAAAAAAAAACAGATAACCCGTAGTTCTCATGGCCCTTCCCACGCTGGGAACCCCACATTTGTGCAGCATCAGGCACACACCGGAGGGATGATGCACAGTGTCATCTGTGGACAGGTTCCTCCTTTCTGGTCATTTGAGCTACTATGTCATCTTCTCACAAGAAAACAACCCTCTTCAACATTTCTGCTGTCAAACAGAGAGGATGTTGGCTGGAGAACTCATTGTTGCACTGTTACAGAGAGGCCAGGCCTGACAGCTGCAGGCGGAAGATGCCCGCAGGCTCCTCGGCTGCCATGAGTGGGCTGAGGTGATGCTGAAGCAAATTGGCTACAAAATCACACCATCATTTAGGTTGGAGAAGATCCTTAAGAACATTGAATCCAGTGTAAACCTGGCATGTCCAAGCTCACTGATGCTACCTCTAAAATACCCCTTACATATTATCCTCCTACCTGGAGAAAGGAAAGAAAAGAAAAGAAATCCAGGTAGGAGGATAAATCCCTCACCGTTATGGATGGGGGGAAATAGAGGCAGACAAGGATTTCTCAACCCCAGCAGTTAGGCAGAAAGAGATGGGAACACTGCTGCAGGCATCTCATGGAAGGCTGAGAGCCGTGGGCTTTGACAGAGACCATCAGTAGCTTTCAAGGAGAGGGTTCTGAAGCTGGGTTACCACAAGAGAAGGTCATGAAACAAAACACCAGGAGCTAGCCCAGCTATTTTCCCTTTCATGCTTGGGGGTGAACCACCCACACTTTGCCCCACACCACAGTGTTCCGTGTGAACTGGGCCACGAGCACTTCCAAGTACACAGCAGGGAAGAGAGGAAGGCCAGTGCCAAGGGTAATGTCACAACTCATCAGAGAGAGCCTGGAGCTCTCAGAAACACAGCAGGGCTGCAGCCACCCAAGTAACCAAGAGCAGTCAGGACAGACTAATATCAGAGAGGTTAATTTTTCTTCACTTTTCATGCTCGTTCTTAATTGAAGGTCGCAATTCTCAGTAATTTCTGAAGTTTTTGTTTTCATTTCACAAACGTGGGGCTACTAATATTAGGTAAATCCAGAGGCGCTATGCATTATTTTAATTCAAAGCCCTTAGAAAGCCATTTTCAATGCAAAGCATGCTACAAGGAATAGAAAAGTAACTTACTATACTAAAAATAGTGAGAGAAGGAGAAAAAAAGCAAACATCTCTTTGCAAGTGTTTGTATTCTTGCTGATAGGAAAATATGAAGCATAAAGGGATCTGTAAGATTTATCCTTTGCAAAAATTCTGGGCTGCAAAAACACTGAGAAGGAAAAAAGGGGGGGAAAATGGCCTGTTTTTCCTTAGCATTACAAGTACTTCCATGCTAATCCAATATTGGACAACACACTTCAGTGTTCCATGATTTTGCATCACAGCGTGGAAAGGAGGTCTCTGCTTTTTCTATCAGAGAACACATCAGCCTCAACAGCTACAGTGGTCAGCTACAAGGTGGTGTGTGACCAACATTAACATCCTGAGGTCACTGTGTCACCCCTGCATGCATCTGATAACTGCCACTTGATAACAAAACCTGGAGAAGCATAATTTTGCAGCACAGATCTGCAAAACTGTGCAGATTTCCCCTGAATATTCCTAATGACTTCTGCAGGACCTATAGTGGAATGGACTCAGCACAAGGGAACATATAACACAAGATATAATGCAAATATTGGAAGTCACAAGATGCAGAAGACAAATCTGAAGTGTTGCACTACCTCTATTCATTATAGAAAATATTAAAGCATGGTGTTAAAAACCAGCATAGTTTTGCCCCTCGACAAAAGTCTGCAGGAAGCCTGCACTTTTTCAGGAAATCATTAATAGCAGCTGAAAAGTGAACCCTAGCAACATTTCTGCTCACGGGTGTAAGTGCTGCATCCTTGTTTTCTACTGCAGAGTGAAATTCAAAGCACAAAGTCAATTAAAGAGAATGCTGGGCTCCTATGGCCCTTCTTCCTCTGAAGCATCTGTTTGCAGGGCCATCAAAGGAGACAACTGTTTTTGTTGTTGTCGTGGCAGATATAAAAAATTCTGTTTTTCTGAAATATTCTAAAGGCTCTCAGAAAAGGTCATAGCAGTATGTGTAAGAGCTGGATGGGAGGAGAACATCAGCCTGTCTTGCTGCAGCTCCTGCAGGTGAGGCAGGATGGGCTGTGAAGGGGACATGCTGTTTGTAATTTAGCACTAAAAAGATGGTCCCAAGTGTGGCTGAAGGATGAAGGAGTCTGTAGATATTTACAAGCTCTTAAGAAAGCACAGTTTTTGTGGGGACTGTACCAGAGGGCTTGAAACTGAGACACCCATGTGGCCTTCAGAGATGGAAGATTGCTTTATTTCTCTGCTGCAGCAGGAGCCCTCTGCCTGTTTTGTGCCAGTTCACAGTGCTGCCACAGGGAATGGAATACTAATACTCAGAAAAAGACCAGAATCTGATTTTTGTGTTGTTCTTATCTCTTATAGAAAAAAAAAAAAAAAAAAGAAGAAGTTGCTATTTTGCACCATTTTCACATAAGCTTTTCTAAGCTCATAGTGTTACACTAAAGCACTAAAGAGGATCCTTTAATTTGCCAAAGCTGTAAGTTCAGGTGGTCAAATTTGAGAACATAGCACATGCCAAAGGCATAGTCTAATTTATTAAATTAATTAATCTAAATTATTAACAGATTTATTTTCTTCATTTTTGTCAAATAGAACAATGCAGTAAAGGGCTGACTGCATTCCTCTGTGCTAGGTGCTCTCTGTTAGACTTAGTTATAACATCTGATGGCAGAGATCTAAAGAGACATCTCTTAATAAATCTGAGTACATCTATGTGTCTGATCATGACCTGCTTGTTAACAGAGCCTGAATCATCCTATTAATAGTGGTTTAAATGAGTAATTTTTGCTCAGATAAGTGAAGCCTGTTAAATATCATGATAAGTTTCTCTGAGGATTTGAAACTGACCCACATCTTACACACTAGAAGAAGTCATCATGCACCCCTTTTAAGAGTCACACTAATTGCCTATGTAGGGCAAAACAAACAGGGTTTAAAACAAAACAAAACAAAACAAAAACAACAGAACACAAAGAAAGCAAAGCAGACTACAGGCTCAGACTTGAGGTGGAATCCAAGCTCTTGCTCTGACAATATTAATTATTACGTCTCCAGGGTTGAGTAAAACCACAAATGGAAATAACCCTAACATCAGATATTAAAAACACTTTTTAAAAGCACCTTACTTGAAAATATATATATAACTCCAGCACAGGGGAATCGATTCCCTCCAATTTTTTTAAGAGAAACATGAAGCTGATGTCCATTAGGTTCTGCAAAAAACACCATCCCATTCTAAGGATCTGTTTCTCCTGAAACATTTTAGATTCTAATTTCTTCAATTTATTCAATGCATGGCTTTTGCACTACTGGTGCCCTTCTGTCACAGAAGTATGAATATTTTGGAGGGTGCTGAACAATAGAATAAATCTCAGAAGACAATCATGCAGCAAGGCAATTACCTTAATTCATGATAGCTGCATCAATTCAAGTCAATTGAGCACTTCATCAGGACAGCCTCCACTGCATTCAACCCCCAAGTGAAAATCTGCCATTCCTTTGAAGCCAAATGCAGAAAGAAACTACTGAAAATCCAGATTTCTTCAGTTATGAAAGAGCTAGGTTGGAAAAACCTGCTAACTCCCAAGCTGGGAAATCACTCCTGTCTGTATGGGTGGCTTTTAATGACATACTGAACCAGAAAGCTGCTTTCCCTTCCAACATCTTTCCTGCCATTTCCAGCAGGTTCAGATCACCCTAAATCTGTACAGAGCCCTGCAATTTCCCCATAAAGCAGGTCCTGAAAGCTGCTGAGAAGTCACAGGACACGAAGTGCAAGTCACGCAAGACTTCTCCCCACCGATGATAACCTAACCTTAAAACAATCTGAGAGGGACCTCCCAGCTTCCTCACAGGAGGGAAAATCCAGCCACTGCTGGAGTGAGTTCCACGTTAGCATCATCTAGCCTGGTTGTTTCCACACATGACAACATTTTGTTTCAATTCCTGTCACCCTTGTGGCTGACAGGGACTGTTCTCCAGCTGGCTGTACTGTCCTTGGGCCAGGTTTCAAAGTTTTGCCCTGAGAGTCACTTCTCTGAGTGGCTGCACAGATCAGTAACAAACAGGAGAGAGAGCAGCAGCACAACAGCACAAGACAGGAGAGGGATGAAAGGCTCATGGCATGGAACAGAGCTGTCCCTGACGGAGTGATGTAGATTTACAAGGACTCGTGCTTTGCTTCCTATTGCTTCTTCTGCCCACTTCTGCATTTGTAGGGAATAGACGCTTGTCCCCTTGATTTTAGCATGCTCCAGTTCTCTCTATTTGTCCCCATTCCATTTGAAGTCTCCAGCTCCCTCCTGTGAGCTATCCCATGCCCAGGGGGACACGGCAATCAGGGCACACTGGTGCCACTGGAGGTGGTAGAGCCAACTGATAGACGTTGTCCTAGCCATGAGTGTCCTCTCCTCTTTTCTACTGCTTTTCAGGTGACAGGCTTCTTTGAGAGAATGATCAAAACCACTGTAAAATACAGCTGCTTCTCCTGTTTCAAACCAGTCCAGTGAAAGGTGTTGCTTTCCATGGTGGGAACCAGATGGTGTTTAAGGCCCTCCCAACCCAAACCCTGCTGTGATTCTATGTCCTAAACAGATCCCACTGCTTGCAAGCCAAGCGACTGATTACTAAAAAACCCTTACTTTCGAGTTGTGTCTGTACAAGGCAAATAAATGGCCACCAGAGTCAGGGGTGTAAATCTGTGCATTTCGTGTGTTGTGTGAAAACTGGGCTGCATGGCCCACTCCCCTGCTCCCCCCCAAAAATTACCAAAAACAGAACAAAAAAACATACCTTTCATTTGCAGCTGAAGAAATGAAAAATAAAGGAGGAGTCTGATAAAGATTAAGTAAGAAGAAGCACTGAGAGCATATTTAAATACATACAAATGTTTAAATATTTGAAATGCATCAAGAGAGTAGAATCTGAAGCAAATTCTATATTTATGCCACGTAAAGAAATTTTCTGGCTGGGTATAGGTAGACTGTGATATTACTGTGCATTCTAATAGCTTCTGTTCAGGATGTGACAAATACAGTGGGTTTGATAGAGGGCACTGGAAGTGGAACAGTGTATAACTCACACTGCTGAACCCCTCACTATCCAACTCACATCACAGCATTTTCCTTAAACAGAGATTACAAGAGAAAAGCAAAAAAAGACAACTTCACCATTTGAATTTCAAATGCAGTACAGTGGGTGGCATAAGTTAATAACACACATTTTATAGCACACTAATTGCATGACAAGCACTTCAATGTCTTTTCAGAATTGTTTTTCCCCTTTGCATCTAACCCCCTTGCCTTGCCTTCAGGTGCATCAGCACTTCTTCCAGGTTTTCCTTTTTTTCCGTATTTTATCAAATTAATATCCCCTCTTCCCTCTTTATCACTTCCCTTCCTAATCCTTGGCTGCAGTTATCCATCCAAACAGTCTGTCAGACGGATTTTGTTTCTCCTCTCTGAGGCAAAGAAAGAATTTGTTTTCTTCCTCTTCTTTCTCTGGCTGTACAGAGCAACATTGAAAGCCAAAGCCATTGCACAGTCTAAAGGAGATCTTGTATGAACAACTATCACATATATTTTCATGGATCTTTCTTCTATTGTTGCCTTAAAGTCACATTATCCTTTCACTTTTCCAGCCTTTCACCAGATATTTTAGCTCTTTTTCCCTTTGAGTCAGAACAGATTTGTAGGCCACATGCAAACACTGAGTTGGGGAAAGAAAAGGCTGGGTGTGCCTGCCTGAAGCCACTGTGGAATTAATCCAGACCCAGCAAAAGCAGGTTTAGAAACCAATGTCTCACAAGCTGGGGAATGTTCAAGGACTGTTCTTAGTGTTTAAGTTTAATGCCACATCTGAAAAGACTTACAAGAAAAAATATTTCTGGGAATCTAGAATCTTCATGCATGCAAACAAGATCCTAATACAGTTTTCCATCAGCTTCCAGGGAGCAGCATGTTTGAATCCAGAAGTTCAGACACTTAGAAGTTCATACACTCATCTGCTGCCTGTTAACACACCATTTAAGCATGTTTTTCACCAACAGCAGCACCTGAGTTCAATACACAAATATATTCTGTTTCAAGATAAAAAAGTAAGCTAAGATAGCTATAAACAGCAGCTTACATTAGTTACAATTCTGTTTTAGTCACTTCAATCTTCTCTCTTTCATAAGACTGCCAATAGTCAGGAGCTACTCTAGATTTAGCAATTAAGTAGAGACAAGCCCTCTTTCAGAAAGAGAAGTAGTCTGGCTTCCTGCTGTGAAACTACAAAATCACCCAGTTCTTCTCTGAGTCACCACACATCACTGTAGAAGTCAGCCTTAGATTTTGCAAACTCCAAGATGTTCGACGTCAGTTTTCAGGAATTATAACACATCCCTGTTGTGAATGAGGTACCTCACCATGGCTACAGATGTTTTGGTGAATGCAGGATGTGGAGCAGTTAACTGCACAGCCTCGTGTATTGAGGCAAGTCATAAGACCAAAACTTGAAATGGGGAAGTGGCAAAAACTGAATAATATTCTTCTTCCATTTAGGTACACCCACAGAGATTCATGACTGAGGTGCAAATTATGACTAATTTCAGAAGAAGAGGCAAAGGCAAGCATGACAGCTCAACAATAGCCACAAGATAAACTCCACTGTGCCCACTCTCACCTGACAGCCCATTTCCTGTTGCAGCAGCCCTCTTCTTAGAGGGTAGAAATGAG
>VZSR01000170.1:3888560-3913145 GCA_013398615.1 Brachypodius melanocephalos
ACTGCACACACACACTGACCTCACAGCAGGGATTCTCTCTCCACAGGATCCTTCTGCTTCATCCTCTCCCATTCAGGATTCCCCCCTCACCAGCTACCCCACTCCCTTTTATCACATTTATATTTATTGGATATATTTATGACTCATCAGGGATGAGGTTGTATTGGGTAATTAACAGAGCTGTTACTTAGCAGGGACAAGGTCAGCTGTATTCCCTTCTCCTACAATTTCCCACCACAACACACACTGCAGCTTTATCCAGCAATGCTGCACCAGCCTGGCAAGATGCAGCAACCCAGCTAATTGCAGACCTTAGCTTTATTGACACAGATAAAGCATATTTAAATACTGTAACTACCACACCATGATTTAGGATGAAAAAGAGGGATACCAGAAAATACTGTGATGTAATACTTTATGTAGCCACAATGTAATTACCAAAACTGAACTTAATGTAAACATCAGAGTTAAACTTCCTACTGTGAAAAGTACTAAGAAATGTTTTGTGACAACAGGTGATTAGGACCATGGCTTAAGTCTCACACAGAAGTCTTTGCTTCAAGATTGCTGCCAAACACTGATGAAAACTGTTTTGAGCCACAAGCTCAAACAACTTTTAATCGATGTGCAATTAATGCTTGCGGAGCTGCCAAGGTGCTCTAGCACTGAAGTACCAGACTCACCACGGGATTAGGAGTTTGCATCTGTGTAATGTATCTATTGCAAAGAGAAAACAATTTTAAGCAAAAACTCAGGACAACTCTCTTAACATAACCCTATGCCAGTATTTTTGCATGTAACCCAGTATTCAGGACAATAAACCACTTTTTCTTCAAGAGCAGAAGCCATGTGCAGTGTGAGGTGGGGTGTCATGCTCACTCCAAGATTTGAATTGCAGTCAGGCCAAAAACTACATTATATTTAGGACTTCAAAACTCTCTTCAGACTAGCTACTGTACTTTGTTCATTTCATGATCTATTTGGAGGGATGCAAGAATTGTCCATTATCTAAACTGTGTTATGTATTGTTGCGTTCCGTTATGGGGAACTGCAAGGAGTTCTTATAAAACTGATGGTCTAGGACAAAATTAAGTCAAATGAGACAATATTGCATCTGAGAACCATTCACTGGTAACAAAAAGCAAGCTGCCCTACTGAACAAGAGTAGAAAAGACAGAAAAGAAGGACAGAAAATGAAAATGTCCCACTGCAGTCCATTGCTGGAGACCTTTTGTCATCTGACTGGAAAAACCTCTCTGGAGAGTACAGTGTCCTTGGTGTTCCCCTGCCTGTCCCATGTGAGATAGGAAATGGTTGCCAGGCAAAGTCTCTCCAGGGACAAGACTTTCTCCCATCTTCTTCTAGTTGCCTTCTGCAAGTGGCACATGTGCGACCCCTCCCCAGCATGCCTCTGACAAAGAGTGTTGAGGCAGACCAGAATTAAACTGGCTCCTCACACATATTCCAGAGGTTTTAAACGAAGGCAGAAGTGTTCAAGGTCACTCCAAGGAATTCATGGGAAGATATTTGAAATAGCATAGCCATCCTCCTGTGGAGAGCTGCCAAGACACCAACACCAACAGCTGGGCAGCAGCCCTCTCACTCTCCTCAGACCAGCAGCACTTGGGGAAAGATATAAAAGCCAACAACCTGGGCCTGCCCTGCCTTCCCAGTCAACTATGCAAACTGTGCAGAAATCTTTAAAAGGTTTTGATCTAGTTCCAATACCCTTTCCACCAGCACCATGCAGGCAGACAAGCCAACCCAACCCATCTCCTGCATGCCTCTGCTAAGCCTCACCAGCCCTTTGTTGTTCTTCCGACTGTGTTGCCTGTAGCCTCATGTTTTTGCTTTGGAGACTTGCCTCATAACCACCCTCTGACCAGTTTTAGTGCTTCATTAAAGGGTTTCTTCATCTTCAGTAAGTGCTTTTACAAACCCAAAATTGTATTTTTAAAAAGCATATTCCAGGTTTGCAAGTCAGCCCGATGGTGTGACACCTCATCCTTGATATCTCGTGCAACTGAAGGACACAAAAGATCTTCACACATTAACAGAGCTCTATTCTCACTGCTTTTCTTTGTTTCTAAATCTATCTGCTGAAAAAAAACCTTATAATGTTACAATATCAGCTGTTTAGTGACACACCACCAAAAATCAAAGCCATGCTTGCCCCAAAACGTGGATGTTTATATTCAGAAACATAAGTGTGTCACACTGAACAAAGCAAAGGCTCACCCACGGTAGGAGAAGCCGTAAAGGGCTGATCTCCGCCGTGGCAGTGAATTCTGTAGCACCAGCCCAACCTTTCCCCTCCAGTCCCAAGTCAGAGAGAGTGGGGGATGAGCCCAGCTCTCATTCCCCAGCCAGAATCTTGTGGTGTTTCTGCCTTTCCCAAGAAAAAGCCCCACAGGTAAGCAGCCAGCTGCACCCCTCCCTGCACCTGGGCCACATTCTTTGTCTAAGTATCCATCCTTCTGGTCTCTTAGGCAACAAATGGGATAAAAATTCCCTAGCACAAAGAAAAAAATGGAACAAAGCCTAACCTCCAGCAGAAATACATGTTTATTTAAAAGCCATTTAAGACAATGACTGGGATTGTGCAAAACCTCAGTAAACAGCCCCACCAAACTCAGACATTAATATTGTACAAAGTTTCCTGCATTGTAAAAGACATCTTTGTAAAGGAAGTCTCCTCCTGGGCCTGTGTTGATTTGGGCAGCAATAAATTCAGCTGGAGAAATGGCACAGAGATGCAAAGGGAAATATTGGCAAGATAACATCCTAGGATACAGCAGAAGAAGGAAAACGTGACATTTTGAGCATGATTTGAGGAGGATGTTATGGGGAGGAAAATTTTCTCTTAGAATGAACAAAACCCAAAGTCCCAAAAAGCTGACATTTTGCAACCCAGGAGAATGTGAGAGCAGACCATAGAGGGTCTGGGCAAATACAAAAAGATATTTTTGGCTTCTACCCAAAGAGGTAGAATTTCCAGTCATGTGTACTTGAAAAGCTAAAGAAGATACGGGCAGCCTAAGCACGCTGGTACTTCACAGGAATTTCGCTTCTGGTCACAGGAGATGCAGGGAGCATGAGAACAGAGCACTCCCATGGCAGAGGTCTGGTGCCTTTCCTGAAAGTCACACTGGCACATAGGACCACCAAATTGCTCCAGTACAAAGCAACATCAAATCAGCAAAGCCATGCTGTAAGTAGGTTTGAGGCAAAACTATGCTCACTTCAAAAAGGAAAAAAAAAATCAGTCTTTACTCCTGAAGCTATGCCACGGAAAGGAGCTACATTTTATAGGCTTAAGATTCTCCACATCAAAGTAAGGCAGTTTTCAAAGATACTCGAATAAACAACCTCATGTTTTTTGATACACAGGGCAACAGGAAGATACATCAGTGAATAAAATTGCAGCAGCATTCTGCCACCCTGAACCACCCAAGAGATGAGAGCAAGGACCTTCTGTGCAAAATGTTTCAGTACATAAACCAGTTCAAAGCAGACACATCCAGCAAATGCAAACATAGGAGGGTGCATTTTCTCATGTCCAGCACAAAAATCTATATCCATTAGTAAGAACTAAAGCAGATGAGAAAACATGGTCTCGGAGTAAGAGGCCTGATTGTCCCAGAGACTCTCCACTCTTCCCATAGCCTTCCAAGCCTCACTTAAACCATATATTTTACTAGAGCCCTGAGTGCTCAGTGGTCTGGAAAATTGCACCGTAAGTAAGGTGGCTGCAGATGTCTACTTGTACAGAAATAGTTCCTGTGATGGCCACAGAAATGAATAAAGCTTTCACTGGCTGCAGTGTTTCTATTTTCCCTAATGCTGCTTAGGATTTGTGGAAAGATTAGTCCTTGGTGAGACGTGAACTTGGCTGAACAAGTCCTTACAGGCCCATTTGGAAAAGCTTTTGTCTAGCTGCTTTTCCTTTGTTTAAGCTCAGGAAGGGCTGCGAGCCCCAGACCTGCCAATACGCCTCTATTAATATTTGGAGAAATTTTATTTTTATTAGCAAAAAATACAGATAGTCAGAAAGGGATTTTGTGAGCTCAGAATAAAAATAGTAATGAGCATTTATTCATCTGTAAGTCTGTTTGCCTTGGATAGTTTTTCATTGATTTTACTGGGGCTCTTCCAGCTCTATCAGCTTGAAATCTTTTAACAAAGAAAGGTTCTGCTTTGTCAGATGAGGTGCTTCCAAGGTTCCAAATCAAGAAGCTTACTTTAACTTTTTTGTCAAGCCAATAAATAAAAGGGATGATTGAGGAGGGCAGAATTCTACCCTTACCAGTCTAGATCTGTATAATCACACATCCCCAGGGAGTGCAGGCTCCTCTTCTGTTGCCTTTTTGCCCACCTGGAAATGAAACTGGAGATAACTTTAGTAAGGATTTAATATAAGAGTAGATCTTTATTTGAAGGCATTCAGGGGCAGTTATGGAAAGATGTCCACAAAAGCCCACCCCCTCCAGGAGCGAATACATTTTTACAGGTTTTAGGAAATTAGCATAATTAATAAAAAGCACCGATTAAGAGGAGAAGTGGTGATGTAATTCCCCAAAAGGTCAAGCCCCTTCTCTGGAGTCTCCCTTCAGCTCTAGCTGTACTTTGTCCATGAAAATGTGTCTGGAACAGTTGTTCCCAGCCTTGGTTCTCAGGAATAACCAAGACAGCGCTGGGGCCTTGTACCCCCCGGAGCTGGGAGCTCTGGAATTTGTTTTGTCTTCCTGCTTAGGGAAAGGCCATGGAAAAGTACTGGGGAAACTAGCTACTAATACAATAGGCTACAGAGCTACAAACACACGTGCAAAGAATACATATAAAAGAGAACATATAAAAGAAAAAAGGCAAAACCCAAACGGCATCACTTCCTCTCACACTTGCAATGGCCAAACAACCATATGGAGAGCAGGACACAGGCTATGTCCTGGTCTCCCAGGCAAGCAGCAGCACTCCAGGTTAGCATAGGAAGAGAAGTGACTTAGAAGATGGAAAATCATACAGAATTAGGTAGCACACTGCTGGAACCTCACCCCCTTTTGCATTAGACCTAATACTTTTCTCAAGAGCTATACCAAAGCATTGATTTAATTTGTGCTATAAAACATTCAAGAGGTCCTTTGGTTGATGGACTCATAAGTAAAATTCACATTCCTCTGATGTAGCAAAAATCATAAATCGGTTGGTAAGAGAAAGGCTGGGTAAATGTGCTGAAAATCTGTGCTGAGCAGATACTTTGCAGATGGGAAATTTCACCCACAGAACAGCAGCACTGACCACTCTCAGCTATCAAAGGTCCTGCAGTGCCTTCTGGAGTATCAGGGCTGCTGTCTCAGGCAAAAGCAGGGATTATACTTTCCTTTCCTGCACTCCCTTTACAGTATCCATTACAAAATGGATTATCCTCTTGCTTTTGCACCATGCCTGTACCTGCTGGCAGCTGCTGAGTTCCCTCAGATGGGTCAGTAATGCTCTGCAGGGGGAATCAGCCTTTCTACACTGCACAGGCAATTCATAGTGTCCCTGTTGGATCCTTTGGGGCACAGGACATATCTCAGATGCTCCATGAACCATACACTGTGAGAGTAGCTTAGCACAGAGATTAATAACTGGGCTAAAACCACTTTCAGAGCTTGAGAGACTACCTCTGCTTGTGATTTAATGCAGCTTGGTGTGTCTAATCACAAAATCTATGTCTCACAAAAGAGATCTTGTCATACTACATAAACAAAGGATTACCCAGTGAGTGTCAATGGAAATAAACTGTCTGCTTGAAGAAAATCTCTTTAAACACTCTTCTCTATTACCCATTTCCAAAATTAATTGGAGTGTACTTCATTAGTCACGTGAAGGATGTCACTGATTAAGGTCCCCATGGAATCTTAACCTACTTTCCCAAAAGTTTCAAGGCCAGGGCTCTGAAGAATGACCTCTAATGTAAGTGCTGTCATTTCTGGGTAAAAAAACCTGAGGGCTTTCAAAGAGAATTCCTTTTAAGAGAGTGCCAAATCTCTTGATTTTTGAGACTTGGCATTCAATGCCCAGCCCATTGAAGTCAGTGAAAACCATTTTGTTCCTTCTAGTCAGGGGACAATTTCACATGCCCACCTTCTAACTTTGTGACAGGAAAGCAGACTAAGCAGGCTGGATCTGGGAGAAAAAAGATCTAAATGTAATTACTTGGTACAGTTCGTTTCAATTTAATTCATTTAAAAAATCAAAGTGATCCTTTCAGAATGTATTCTGATCTCTCATATTTGCCTTCTTCACCAAGTGTTGGCTAAGACATACAGGTTTCTGTAACAGTATTTTATACAATCAATTCTGTCTTGTGCTGTCTCTAAATTAAGTTCAGACTGACTCCTCAGTGACTGTTATTAAAATGAAAAGCACCTAAAAATGACTATCAAATTGTAATACATACATAATATTAATTTGTCTTCATATAGCAAGATAAAATGTACATTAGTAATCATCAACTTCCGTTTCACTTGTATTCCCAGTTTTTCATTTAAAATTTCATCTCCTACTACAGTCTTTTTACTGTCAGCTAGCCCTAATGCCTGTATTTCAGCATTTGGTCCTGTATCAGAAGCACACTTTCAAAACAAGTTTCCCAGTTATATTCCCTTTCATCAAAACTCAGATTTTGAAGAAGTGACAGCGTTTGTTTCTATTTTCTCTCTACTCCTTCACCTGCTTTTCCTTTGCCTGAGGGAATTCTCCCAGAAGCATATCCTTTGCTGTTTGCATTGCAGCTGCTCAGTGGATCCTCTTCACTTGGCATCTGGAGCCCTCATGCTCTGAACAGCCACTCATCACTGCTGTGATGATACCTGCTAAAACATCTCCTGTTCAAAGATCCTACAAGCAAAGGCTGCTCAAGCACAGAATGCGGACCACCATTCTGTCCTCTTAAGCGTGTCACAGGGACACAGGGCTCATCTCATCTCCTCAAATGAGATAAATTGAAAAGATAAATTCTTCTTGAAGGGTTAGTTCTACCAAGCCACATAACCAGTGCATATCATTTCATTTGCAGTCCTTAGACAGAGATAATGGTGTAAGTCCACTGCCCAGCAAGCCTCAGGATTACATTTCAAAATACACTATCACTTCGAGAAGAGCTGGTTAGTGTACAAAAAGGAAGAATAAGTGATGCTCGAACAATTAAAACCATTGTTTGGAGCAGGAAGAAATTAATGCCAGGTGAACATTTTGCTGAGGCAGGTGACAGATATTTCATATAACGTGACAAAAGGGTGCTGTGTTAATTTCTCAGCTATAACCAGTATGTCTGAAGAGTTTTGTGAGACTAAAAGGAGTGCTAGACCTCGTTTTGCTCCGATAATGCCATTGCAAACAAGTGTGGGGCCAAAGCTCAAATGACCACTCTTTCTAGAACAAAACCTATTTTCTCTCACTTTTTTTTTCCCCTTTATTTTTTTTTTTTTCCTTTGGGGTTTTTTGGTTTGGGTTTGGTTGTTTTTGTTTTTTTTTGTTAAAAGACACAGCTGAAGTCTTTCCAAACCACTCCATTCTATTGATCACAGCTTCAATTTCATAAGATCAATTGCAAAAAAAGTGAAAAAATAATAAAAAAAAGCCACCCTGCATGAAGCATGATTCTTAAAGCTCTCTTGACATCTTCCTTTTGTCTGCCTCTTCAGAAAGGTTTCCACACCATCCACTAAGGTTTCATGACTTCTCTGATAACAAAACTGACATATTCTGGGAAAGGGATCAGAGTTGTCCATCAGATGTTAGTGTAAAACTCTCTCAGTTTTTCCCTTTGAATTATTTGTGATTCATAAACCTAACCAGAAATCTCATCTCAATCCCCTCTTTCTTTTTGGAGAATTAGCCCTTTAATCTGGCATCTTCACAGATCTGGTACATGTCTCCATCCATCAAATAAAGACAATATCATTCTGATGTAGGGCATTTATGTGTAGGTTTAAACAGCTCATGGTAAAATCTGTCTTTCAGGGCCTCCGTGTTTCATTTATTTTTTATTTTGAGTAAGGGCAAACTAGCTGAAGCAAAAAGCTCATGCAGTACTAGTGAGGGAGAGCATTGTGTTGCATTTGGTAGAAAAAAAACCCATGACCTAGCAATAGAAATATGACTGGAAGCTCAAAGATTTGAATTATAAATTTAATTTCTCATCTAACTGAGCAAGTCATGTTAAATCCTATGAGTTCCAAGTGAAAACATTTTCTCATTGCTCATCAGTGCTCACAGTCCTCAAAGTTTCCCATAAAAGACATTGTGCAAGCTACAAAAGTCACCTAGTCATGTGGGTTTTTTTTTTTATTTTACTCTGCTGGCTTAACTTGTGATAAATTCTCACTGATTCTCCTATATGACATAACTGTGGGCAGAAAACCTCCTGCCCTGCTGTGATGTGTTAACAGCTCTCCACACTCAGCCTCCCACCTTCAAACTGGAGGTGAGGTTACTTTTCCATTACTTTCTTTTTGGAAAAAAAAAATGGGAAAAAAAATCCATTATTTACTTTTCCATTATAGAACACACCAGGTATTTTCTGAGGCATATTTGGGATCAGTACTGCCTTGTTAAGCTTGCTTATTCCCTGAGTAGTCTCAGTGCATACATCTTCTTGATTCTGCAGCAGATTGAACTCAGACACAATGAAAGCCATGCAAAGGCAAGAGGAAGAGTTACACACACAGCACAAGGCACCTCATGACTCACGATAGAATGCAGATCTCCATTCCTACTAACCCATGTTCTCCTAACTTCTCTAGCTGATGAAGAAAACCTGAGATGCTGGTGAGAGCCCCAGTGAAGGGTCTGGAGCACAAGTCTGATGAGAAGCAGCTGAGAATACAGAGGTGGTTTATTCTGGGTGCTGGTGGGGGAGAAGCTGGACATGCCCCAGCCATGGACACTCAGCCCAGAGAGCCAAACATGCCCTGGGCTCATCCAGAGCCCCGTGGGCAGCAGGGGAGGGAGAGAGGGGATTCTGCCCCTCTGCTCTGCTCTGGTGAGAGCCCACCTGGAACCCTGCACCAGCTCTGGGAGCCCAGCACAGCAGGGACATGGACCTTCACCTGGAGTGAGTCCACAAGAGGCCACCAAGTTAATTAGAGGGATGGAGCATCTCTCCTTTGAGGATAGCCTGAGAGTGTTTGTTCAGTCTGGGAAAAAAGAAGACTAGGGTGGCCTGATTCTAGCCTTCAAGTGCATAAAAGGAGCCTAGCAGATGAAGAGAGACTGTTTACAGTAGCTTGTAGCCACAGGACAAAGGGAATAGGCTTCAAACAGAAAGAGAGTAGGTTTAGGCTAGATAGTAGATTTTTAATTCATAAAGTTCTTCACTATGAGGGAGGTGAGGAACCAACACAGGTCACCCAGAGAAGCTGTGGATGCTCCATTCCTAGAAGTGTTGGATGCAGCTCTGAGTAAGCTGGTCTAGGGAAAGGTGTCCCTGCCAACAGCAAGGAGTTGGAAGTAGATAATACCAAAGTAGTGACAAATTCTGTTTTCTACAGACAAGAAAAAGCAAGTGTTACAAATGTCTTCATTTTTTTCTCAGAAATCCTTTCCCTCAATCCTCTCCAGTTTTTCTTGAACATTCATTTATGATTTGGTCAAACTCTGAGTGACTTTGCTAAGCTTTGCTCATCTGATCACAAAGAAAACCACAGACATTGAAAAATACCTTGACATATATCTAAGTGCAGACAAACTTTAGGTCTAAATAAAAACATGCAACTACACTTCATCAAAACCAGCTCCTTCATTCTTCTATAACTTTTATATTATGTTTTAGGGAGGAAAAAATTGCCACAAGCTTCCATTTCCAAGGATGAAAAGGTAAACTGGCTTGAACACATTCAATAATTTAGGGACAAAGTCTCAAATAAAATGAAGAATTTACACTTGCTCCTATCCCCATATATTACACCTACCAGCTGGCTCTGTTTTGTTCAGAAGAAACCAAGCTACTTTTGGTGCTATAGCCAATTCTAATTAAAGTTTGAAAAATTAACTTCAATATATAGACTTGGAAGCTGATAAAGATAATTGGCACTTTATTCCCACGTGATCACAATTCCAATCACTCACAGCTGATTCATCCTCTTGATTTGCACTCTGCTTCACTAATCCTCTCAGCGTGTCTTACCATGCATAGAAAAGACCAGCACAGGGTCCTGGATTCTAAGCTAAAATCAAAATTTAGTAACAAACATTTAAGCACAACACATTGATATTAGAATCCCTTACCTTTATGTCACTTATGTCCCTACAGATGGTTTCTTCACAGCCCTCTAAACTTTCATAATCCCTTCCTTCACACATAAATATTTCTACTCTGTTTGTCACACAGAGGCTCTAGGACAAAAGCTCTACAATTTTAGTATATCTTTCTTCAGAACTGAGTGAACAAAGTTGGGCAATAAATGTCACATGAAAACAAAATGAGTTCTACAGAGTGACAGGATAACAGTCCTGGACTTACAGCCCATTTTATACAAGCCATCATCTTATTAAACCTTATTACTGCTGCTCACTGGTCAAGGAATTTAAATAACATGTATTAACACAGCCTCAATCAGTTTCATCTTAGGCATGTAGGAACATATTTTAAACTCTGAATTGAAGCTGCAGATCATGCATCACAATATTCTTTGAAGAGCTGGCTGCATCATCAGACAACAGTACAATGCAGCAACAAAAGACGACGCTTTGCGTGGATCCAGAGCTACTGCAAACAACAAAAGGAGTTCATTTAACTACTGATTGACCCCCCTCTGCTACCTGTAATTGTTTCATCTCCTTACCAGCTTACTCCACTGAAAATGCTCCTTTTTTTATGCTTTTGAACACATTTTCAGGAGTGTAAGGAAAGGACAACGTTGTGAAATTACAAGATCTTTGTTCTGCATGACAGAATTATGACAGTATGAATTTGCATATAGTTCACTTTTTTTGCAGAGAAATTTAATTTCTGTGCAGAAGTTTATATGCCTTAGGAATTCAGAGACTGGATTTGTTTGGCTTTGTGCAACACTCACCATCTGGCTTCTTGTGTCCCTTCCACAGAAAAGTTTACTTTCCTGTCAATTCTGTGTATCTGAGATGGTTTTAATCTTTCTTTTGAGATCCTAGAAATGGCTCCACAGAGTCTGGCATGTAGCAGCGTTTAGAGAACTTTGCTAAGTGAAAATTAGTCATTTACTGTGCTGTGTGCCAGCTGTACTTTTGCCTGTTGGGTCTGTTTTCCTCACTGCAGAGAGGCTGTTGAATTAAAGAACACAAGCATGGAAAACCCCTCTTTTCACACAATCTGGGCTGTGTATGGACACCTCTGGCATCTCGCTTTCTACTTTGTACTGAAAGGGTAAGGTGTCTCCAAAACACAGAGTTGCTAAGGTGTCACTGGCTTTTTGACCAGTATATCCATAAATACACACAAAAAAAAAAATCCTCAAATTTGAAACACCTGCCTCCCTATGATGGCAACTACTTATCCAGCTCAGAGCCCATCCCCATATGGCTGTTCATTCACTCCACATCAAAATCCACAGTTTTCACCCAAAGGGGGGCATTTTCTGTTCTCTTTTTTTAAGCAATTCTCTCTTCCTATGTTCTCAATCTTTCCTTGAACTTCTTCCCCATTGCCAATCTTATCCTTCCTCCAAGTCCATTTGGAAATGGGAATTTTTCCTTTTATTGCACCGCAAACATAAAAGAGGAAAAGGAAGAAAGAAGATAAAACATTTAAAATAAAAATTTGGTAAAAAGAGAAAGAAAATGGTTACAATTGCAACTATCTTAGGACAGTTAAGACGTAGAGAAGTAAATGTACCAAACCTACTCACAGGGGAAGGGAAGTGCAACACTGCCAGATGGGGCAGGTGTCCATATCCACGTGTTACATTCAGCAGATGCAGGTCTCAGTCTTCCTCCACTGCCTTGCAAATTATCCTACGTTTTCCACTGAAAAATGAAAGACATCTTATGTAGGAGGAAAAAAATAAAATTAAAAAAAAAAAAACTACAAGCAAACAAACAGAACTGAATAAACAACAACAACAACAAAGTGGCACAGAAATCCTGTAGAATGCTGACCCTACCTGCAAATTTTGGAATATATTGCTCTGTAACTCAGAAGGAGTGTTACAATTACTTGCAGAGAGCTCTGCAGGTTCTCCATAGCATAGGAGAGAGTGGCAGGAGAAGATGACAAAGCCCTGACAGAGCCATGTATCTTTACAGAAATCTCTAAACAAGCTGTTTAACTGACCTGGCAAAGAATTTTCTGCTTAAACAGAGCAGGTTGTTTTTCCCTGTAGATTTCAGACCTGGGTTTATATACCTTCTGTATTAATAATACTTTGTCTTTATTAGACTGAGGGAAATCTGGCTCTGAACTTCTGTGGGTTCATTTCTTTATTCCACTTCAGAGTTGTGAAAATACACTGTCCCTGTATTTGTCTGGAGAATCCAGGTAGTAAAACTATTCAAGTGCTGTACCCTTGAGCTGGAGATAATGTGCTTGAGTAGACACTTCTATTCCTGCACCTCACATTAAACCCTTCTGGGGGCTGAGTTGGGTGTCTGTGGGCACCTGGACCTCAGAGAGATATTCTGTGTATCAAATTTCCATTGTTTAGTGGTGGGCTTGGTAATGTCAGCATAATGGTCAAATTTCATCTTTTCCAACCTTAATGATTCCATGATTTTGCTCTGCTACTTAAATGACATCTTGGGAACAGCTTAATCAACTGACTAATGAGTTGTCTACTGAAATGGGAGTAAAGATACAAAAAGTTTAAATTAATCTTTTATGTTTTTTAATCTAATTTCTCAAGATCCTTAAGTTGGATTCACAAACACAGGAACAACTCTCTGGACACAACAGTTTGCCTTTCTCAGTTCAGCCATTCCCCCCCACTGTTAATTCCAGCCCAGAATCTGACACTCAAAAGAGAAGTGAGAAAAATTTATCCTTGCATCACCTGTGCAGTTGGACTCAATGATTGTTGTATGACCCTTCCAAATGGAACTATTCTATTCTATATCTTGGTTTGCAGCTAAAATAACAATTTTTCTCATGCACTACAGATCTTGGAAGAATGATAATGTGAATTGTAATGGTCTGTGAACACCTTATCATACACCCCAGCTCAACAAATAACAACCAAATATGATTTAAGATCTTGGTTCTGGGTTCCCAAAAAGAGTTTGATAATGTCTCTGTCCAGGAACAAAGAACATATATGCCAATGGCTGCGTGCTCCAAATGTCTCCTTGTTTCTCTGAGCTCTGCATTTAAGGTACAATAACATAGTCCTTTAACACTTGAACACACCAGATTGAGGAGAGAAGGCAAAAGAGAGGTGAATTAGACTACAAGCACCACTTGAGTTAAACCTTGATATTTTAAACAATGTCTGATGTTATTAAACCTCCACACACATGTTTATTTTATGAGCAGAGAAAAGATCTTTGATCTTTCTACACAGCCACAAAAGAAAAATAATAAAAAGGAACCATATCTGGTTTCCTCTTTTCATATATATAAAACATAACACAACATTATGAGTGTTTTAGTGTGGCAATATAAAACACATGAAAAACCTAAGGAAAATTACTTTAAATGTTTAAAAACCTTTTTTTTTTTTTTTTCCATGCTAAATGGCAATGTTCATTTCTGTCATAAAATCTGCTTGAGGATTCCTAAGGAACTTCAAATGTATCCTAATAGAGAGGTTTGTACTAAAAATCATGTAAGAAGCAGGAACACCAAATCATCTCAGTGTTCTCCAAAATACAGGATTTCTCCCAGAATAGTGCTTAATGGAATGGACCCAAGCTCCAGTATGCTATAACTACACAACCCATTTAAGATACAAACCTATCTGTCAAGTGCACAAATTATCCTTATAGTAAAGACTTTGTAATAATAGGGAAAAAATATAAGCATTCTTTGTAAATACATTGTATATTTCACAGGTGGCAAAATAGTGTAACAAAATCATCAGAAGATACATAAATTTTTCCAGGTACAAAGTCTTTTCCATTTTTACATTGCTCCTAATTCTACATGATTCCACATTCAATAAATGGACTCTCAAAGCCAGCTGCAGTCATACCACAAAGTTCTTCCTAAAAAGTTATTAAAAATCTGCTATTAGTTCAAGGTTGGTAACAATGGCTTACTATTCTTACATAAACATTCTCAGCTCCCTCACTCTTTATTCAATGAGACACCAAGGAAGCCACCAGTGCAGGGGAAATTACTGTCATATACAGCATAAACACATCTATAGTGCACATAAAAAGGATATAAACCTCTACTGTAGCTCTTCTGGCATCACCTCTGGAACAAGCCAGCAGATGAAAAGTGTAGAGGTCTCCTCCTTGCCGCACCATTGCAAGTCCTCTAATCAGATTTTGTTCCTATTCTTTCCAGGGCTGTTGATTCGTGTCAGCAAGTGCTCAGAAAATGCTAACGTGCAGCATTCTGCAGTCAGTTTGGTGTTCTCAATTTAACTACCTTTTGTAACCATGTACCTTCTTCCAGAACGAAGAAAAAAAAGTCCTAACCTTGAAAATAAACTTGTTATGTTTCAAAAACACGTAAGAACCTGTGGGTTTGGGAACAGGCATACAAGCCCTTAATTATTTGGAGCTTGCATATCTTTGAAGAGGGACATGAGTCAGTATCTTGTTTATACATTAAGGAACAATATATAAATGTAGACGTTCATTATTCATGTCCTGATTTAAAAGACATGTATCTGCCAAGGAAGGCAGGAACCCTCCTGGAATGGAAAGATGGCCCCCTCTATCCAAATTACTGTAACTTTGAAACTGCAGAGCTTCAAGGACAGAAGGAAGGATGGGAGGAGCTAGAAAAAGAGGAGGACAGAAAGAGTGACAGCAATTAGGTGGAAACATATCACCCTTCTGGGGATTCCAACATCTCATCACTCCCCTCCATCTGGTCATCTTGGTGGTGAGGGTCCTCCACACCCAAAAGTGTAAAATCCAATGGATTGATAAACGTTTGGTCAGGTGGGAATGCCCAGGTGCCTCCCTAATTGCTAGAGACATTTTACCTAGAAAGCTGCCCCCTCCACTCCACATCTCCGTGACAACAAATGGGAAGAAATTCCTTTGAGAAAACCTAACCCCCAACACACTAAGGCAGGGGACAGAAATAAACATGCAAGGGATGGGGAAATTCAGGAAATTTTGAACTAAACATGACATGTAAAGCAAAACAGAAGACGCAAAAAAGCCCTATAGGTTTTTCTTTCCAATTTGTGCTCTTTATGAACTCCATCCTCAACCTTCTAAGATGGTGATCATTAAAAGACAAAATTTCCTCATCAGGACATATAGAAATGCATACAATAATGCCTGTTTTTATGAAAAGGTAGATTACATACTCCTTTACAGAACTGTAAATGTCAATGTCCTAATAATCCCCCACCTTACTTTTTTCTAAGGAATAGTTGCCTTATCTCTGTCATTCTATTTTTCAGTTAACTAGTTAAAGGGAGCATCATTTCTCCTTTTGTACTGCTTAATCTTGAAAAAGTAAGAAAGGAAAAAAATATTTTTCAGTGTATATTGTGGGAAAACTAGTGTGAGAAACTGTCATTTCACATTCATGCTTTTCTTCCTCCCTTCTTGACAGAGGACGCTATTGATGTTGCATGTGGTTCACAACATCTGAAAGGTGCTGCAGGGTTTAAATGTTCTTATCAATATATGGCTTTGTCTCTAATCATTGGAGTTGTTACTACCTCCAGAAGAATATTTTTACAAGAAAATGCACGCATTATCATCCAAATCACAGCAATATCAATGAACAAAAGGATATGCCACTTCTGCCATGAGGAAGAGCTAAAAACATTTCAGTAAAGTAAAATATCTCATTTTACTCAAACTGAAAAAGCCTTACAATAAATAAAGACAGGTTTCATTTACAAAAAAAAAAAGTTCCTGACACATAGCTTTCAATCTTTTGAGTGTGTTGATATAAATACAGAGAGCCTGTGGGTTACTTTTCCCTGCTTTCTGCTGTTTTCCATACTGTTCAGACTGTATGTGCTGGAGCACAGATTTTTCAGCTGCCTCCTCTACTTGGATGTAATATGCAGCAGTGAGAATTCCCATACCATTCTCACTTTTTCCTCTCCTGCCCTGGAACAGGCTTCTTACTCTCAAAGTATCACAAATATCTAGGATGGTTGATAATCTTCTGTCAAACAGCCTCTGGGAATTAGGTGATACTGGCAAGGAGGGGGAGATGTAAAGAACTGCTTGTCTTCCACACTCACTTTGATCTAGGCTGATTCCCCTTAGGAAATTAGGGCTTCTGGACCATCCAATTGGAAAGTCTCTCCAAATATAAAATAGTATAATATAATTTAATGTACTAGAAGTGACTGGTGGCAAGTGAAATTAAGTGCTGCCCAAGCTGGCAGTCTGTGCTTGCCCCATGAGCAGCTCAATACAGAGGAACACTTCTGGCTGCTTTGACAGTGTCTGCCCCATGAGATGCGATTCAAGAGGTCTTGCACCAATTGAAAATGCCTGGACCTATAACCCAGAGCCCATTCCCTGCAGGGAGTAAGGAAAAACAGCCCCAAAGAACAGGGAAGACGTGTTAAACAATGCTTGGTGAAACCAAAGTCTTTTGACTAGATTGTGTTGTTCACATTTACAAGCTGAAGTCTACCTAAAGTAAACAGCAAAATCAAATAATACTGGAAATTAACCTTTATTCATTGCAAAGCACAGAAGCAGCCTAATCTGTTTGGCATGAAAGTTGCACAGAAAAACTCCTCATCCATTCCTAGTAAAGGAATGGGTGAGTTTGATTGATTTATTCATTTTTCTTCAATAATTTTTAAAAGTGCTGTAAAACCCTCACCAAGCCAATGCCATTGGTTAACTATGTCTCTACAGACTTTAGGAGATAAAATGATTCCAACATCAATCTCTTTTTCTACTTTCTTGCTGCAAAACACGGCAATAAATTGCAGACAATTCACTGCAAGGCTAAGACGCAATGCTGTAAAACCTTCAATAAAGCTTCAGGACCAAATTTAGCTCTTGTGATAGCCTGCATCACAAGGTCCTCCTGCAGTGGCAAGAGATGGCTTTCCTAAACAGTTGCACCAAATCAATTAAAAGTTGTGGTAAACAGCACAATCCCTTGAAAGCTTTCACCATAATGCTCATGGTAAAAACATGGTAAAACCATTAAACATGGTAATGCTCAATGTTATATTTAGGAATGAGACATAAATAAATAACAACTGCATTTAAAATGCTTCAAGTTTTGTTTAATGATAAAACATAACTGTCTAGAAAGTTCCAGCACACTGCAGTAGAAACTATTATTTTAGTGTGGATCCATGCAACAGCAAGAGCAGAAGAGCCCCAAAACCAACTAAAGCCTTTGTGTACAGGTTGTAGTAGACCTAAATACACACCCTTCTTAAGTGGTTTTTCTGGGGCAGGAAATTAAGTTGCAGGCTTACCCATTTTAGACTAGCAGCTTCTCTTCAGATCCTATACTAACTACCAAGGATATTCTCCAAGGCCACCATGTTGAACATTATGTCACTTGAAAAGCTAAAAGTGAAAGCTAAATTGTTATGATTGAGATATCACATCTGAGCTTCTAAAAGCCCTTCTTATCTAATGTCTATGTGTTAAAATTACACGCTGGCATTAACAAGCAGAAAATTTAAAAAAAAAAAATTGGTAGAAAAGCAAGTTTGTAGTGAGATTGTAAGCCATTAATTTTTCATTATTTTGCAAGAAACAGAACTGTTACATTTTGGAAGATTTTTCTGACCAAAACTCCGTGCAAGAGTGACACACTGTTGTAAGGGCATCAGCTTTCTCATCCTAGGAAAATGTTAGACACGCTCGACTCACATGACAATTGTTATGCCTGCCACTGTAAATTCCCCTGGCACCCATACACATCCTCTTCCTCACAATGGTAGGAATTGTGCCTGTTGTTCCCTTCACTGTTGCTCAGATTCACATTTGGCATCACTTCTCCAGTAATAAAATAGAACCACCCCAACTACAAGTTTCCCCTTCCCCTGTGAGCTTTGTCCCTCAGGCTTTCAGAGCACCTAAAAGATTCCCCCAAAAATCACAAATCACCCCTCACTTCAAGGCCAACAGAGGCCTCAAAATGCACCACAGGGAGAAGAAAAGGACATCAGCACAAACTGTTCTCATATCAGCCCCCAAATGCCAAAATATTGTACAGCCAATAAAATTGTGTCTGCCTTTACATAAAGGCATAAACAGAAAAGGGATGAACATGCTGCAGGCTGCTTTGAACTTCATTTCTTGTACAAACCGACACCAAAGCCTTATAAAATACTAATTGAGCAAAAGTTATTAAATGCATCATCTGAGAACATGAGTAGCCCTGTATTTTGTGTACGATTTTGTATGACACCCAAATTACGTCAAACCCTATGCATTCATAGAATTTCTAAACATAATGATTAAATTCATCATGTTAATATGTTATAATCCCTCTTTTATCTAAATTATATCATGAAAGCCACATTTCTGTGCCTCAGTGCAAAATATACAGGTAAGTCTTTTCCTTTTTGCATTTCATTCTGGAAATAAATTGAGATTCTACAAAGAGGTGATTTAATGCAACAGACATTTTCACATCTTTCAAGCCTCATAGAGTTTAAAGAGATGTGAGTTCAGAGATAAACCTATCGTAGGCAGTCACAATTACTAGCTTATCATGTTTAGGATCCTTAAATTCACACCTACTACAAATACACTTTGAAACAAAAGTAACACCCTCCTCTTTCCTTTCTTTACAACATCTAAAATGATGCTTCAAAAACATTTTCTTCTACCCAAAAAGAAATCAAAATAAATAAGCAGAAATGTGTAGGTCTTTCACTCATATCAAGATTGAATTATTTAGTTTGGTGAATTGTTGTGGCAGGGCCTTTCACCCCCTGATACAGCAACACCTTATCTCCCCACCATATATGGCTAAAATCAGACCAGAATGGTTTGACGTGTGATGAATTATCTCAGCTGAGAACCTCCTTAGGCAGCAATACACATCCTGACTTGAATGGTGAGAAAAAAATCTAAAATTAGTGACTACAGACACAACCATTTTAACAACTGTAAAGGACCACTATGGATTTTCATGAAATCAGAAATCTCTTATACACTCTCTGAGTGTGTAGAGAGCTCTCCTCAATGACAAAAACATTCACATCAAATTACTTCCCAAGGGGATTGAGAAAAATAAAGGAGATTCTCTGCACACAGCTATCATTCATTGGTGACATTGACTCCTAATCTATATTATTTCTTTGCTAGCTATAACATAAGGTACATCTATAATCGTGCTGTATCTTTAATCTTTCATCTAAAACTGTATCTTTAATCTTTAGTAGTGATTCTTTTCGTTTTATTCCTGTGTAGTAAGTCTGTTTAAGTCTTATGTCTGTTTTCCTTGGTCTATTCAATAAATAATTAATGTTTTAATAAGCCTGGTCAGCCATTATTAAGAACTTGCAAGCGAGAGGGGTTTTGGGGTGCTGGCCACCTCAATAAAGCCACTGTTTACTGCCAGAGGCCTGGGCAGAAGCAAAGATTTGTCCAAGCTCTCCCTCCCCATTTGTAAGAATTGTCACAGTTCAGATATAAGCGCAGAAAATGACTTTAGTGTACAGTAAGAGGAGTTCTGGAGTTTCCAGCTTCTCACTTCTTGTTCTGAAACTCTACAGTCAGCAGAAAGTTTCATGCTAAAACTCGTATTTTTTTTATTTTTATGGACACAGGAGGAGATAACACAAATGCTATTAGACAAGGTTACTCTTCTTTCCATCCACATTTCCTAAAAAATCCATGATATATTCTATTTTCCATATTATCCTAAAAAGTCAAGATCACAACTCCTTTTGTAGACATGTCAATCCAGATAAGAGTACTAATTGAAGCCTTAAGCACATGCCTGTTACCACAATCCAACATCTCTAAAACATGATGTCTATTTTGGTGCCCTAACAGTTTTAGAACTTCAAGAAATGCATGATGACTTTGAGCTAACGTGTTATGTTGACAACTCTACGTATTTTGAGTCATCTACTTAAGGGTTACACAGTCCACGTATCAAGAGTTTACTCCCAAAATATCCAGGGAGCCAAATGCTGACAGTCTCTATTTTTCCCACAACTGACAATTTTCTGAACAACTCTAAATGACATTTACACTGAAGGCAAATATTCAACCACGTATCTGTAGACATGTAACTGGCAATTCCTCATTTCCTTTGTTTTCTTTGACCATCACCGTGGCTCATCCAGCATTAATTTGATCTTCTAGAAAATAGTACCTCAGAAAAAAAGGCTCCAAGGATCCACCTATACATTCTGGAGTAACCATGTACCTGCTTTTACTTCTGTTTTTCCCCTCTTCAGCTGCTCAGTGTGGTAGTATTTTACTACATATTGCTACTCTCAGCAACGCTCAAAACCCATGAGCACCAATTCTGCAGCGTGTAAATCTACTTTAGGCAGTTTATCCCATCAGTATTCTACAAACAACCAAAATTTCAGAATTATTTCGTGGCCTAGAGGTGAAATTTCCCATTATGATCCCCTTCATGAGCCCCATTGAGATTTGGAGACTAGGTGCTGCAAAATTCAGCTTCTGTAGGGAAACTTGACTGCATCTATCACGCACCAGCTGCATGGCACAGCTGCACAGCACCTGTACAGCTTTTCAGATTTGTCAAAGGTGGGTGACTTGCCCCCCCAAGAAAGAGCAGAGCTGGAATCCAGTGCCCTTCCTCAGCTCAAGATTTCCTGAGCTCCTGGGATCTGCTGTCAAAGACAACAAGTAACAGGCAGCTGAAAACAAGAGAAAAAGAGGAAGTACACATTTATTTTTAGGGGAAAAAACCATCAGGAGACCTAAATACTTGTTCCAGCAAGTGACAATTTGCACATTAGAAATACCATGGTGCAGGTATTGAACCACACTAAGAATGGCTATTCAGAGCACTTCCTTTTTGACAGTCTTCTGGTGAAGATCAATGCAATATACACACACTGCACAAGTTTAATTGCATGCTCCATTTTGAGAGGTATATTGGTCAGATGCAAATAATTTCTTCATTGACTGCATCTTGTCTTCACTTTTTCATTTATTAGAAAGCAAGGGTAGTTATATGTTCCAGCCTGAGAGAACATTATGCTGCCAAGAGGATACAAAAACTGTCTGTAAACAGCCTAAATCTTAGACTTCTAGGACTTTCTGCTCAAATCAAGAGAAGCAAGCGAAATAAGACTAAACTGAATTATGTGCTGCATGGCATACACAGTGATGACAGATTATCACTTCAGAATCCAATTTCTGTCAGCTTTATCTGGGTTCTACGTACAGTGCTTGAGAATGACTGCATTAAAATGATCTAATGTACAAGCATTATTAATAGTATCTGGAGGAAGTCAGTTTTGCTTTTAGAGACCAGTTAAATATGTATTAGACTCTTCGGGGAATTCTGATCTTAATCCAGCAAAGCATCTTAAGAGGTTTAAGTCACTCAGATGTTTAAAACCAAACATTTGCAAATATGTTTTGCCCAGCTGGAGGTTTTAATAGCTCCACGTATGCTCATAATTAATAATCTGTGCATATTTTACATTGCTGGATTTTTGTAAAAGCTGCAGGAGGCTTTTTAGACTTGTCATAGTCACTCAACAAAAAGTAAGGCATTTAGTTACCTTATTAGTGACATCTAAGACCATTTGGGTCTGGTAACAGCAGATGTATGATGTTGGTTCAGCAGAACAACGACAGTCCTGGTGTCAACCAGAATATCCAACTACAGCAGGAGAGCCTCCTGGCTAAGGAGTCTGGTGCTGTCCAGGATTAAAACTTCCAGGGCAATCACTTACTTAATGGGTGGTCACTAGAGAGATTTATCCCACAACATTTCTGCAAGTTTGACTTGAAGTGCTGCTGCAGGGAGCCGAACCTGGTAAAAGCAGTGACATTTTGCCTGTCACTGCCACAGTACTTCTTCCAGATACACAGTAGGCACCCGTTTCCAGTCCTGATGAACATCCACCTTCTGAATCCCTGCAAGAAAAACCTTGAGGTAGCGCTGAGAGCCACCGTGCGAAAACCAAAAAGGCAAGACAGTGATACTGTGATCGTATTAAAACAAGGGGGGAAAGCTGTCCCCATGGCCAGGACAGGGGCATCCAGTCTGCTGAAGGCTTTTGTGTATGCTAAGTTTCTTCCATGGTCACAGAATCATTGATATATTCTGTTTACTAAAGTTTAGAAGACAGAATGGAAAGAAGTCTTATTTCATACCTCCGAAGAGGAGCTCCTATAAGCTAACATTAACATCCTTACATAAGGCTGTACAAAAACACGTTTTCTACAAAATTAGCACATTTGACATCAAATTATATTGTTTCATCACTTGTAGGGCAAGCTTAGTGAAGTCAGTGTAAATCAGAGTTTTGACTTTTAGGTTTACCTGTAACACTACTCCCAGCTCAGGAGCTCTGATTCTCTACAAATACCACAGAAGAAAACACATCAGTTCCAACAATTCAACACATTCGAATAAAATATTTTGTTAGCCTATAACTTTGATTTCAAGACATTACTTATAACAACTTACAATGAGTGACCAAATTATAGAAAATAATGAACATGTCTATATTCACCTCACACATCCAAGCAAAAATTGTTGTTTTTCTGGCCACAATAGGCAGGGGATGTCCAAATGAAGTAAAAGAGGGGTGTGTCATTCTATACCTCACTCCCCAAAATTCACTCAAAACCAGAGAGAAATTCTGGGGTGATGATTTCCTCCTAGGGAAAATAGGCATCTATCGGGTCTGTGGGGCTTGCTTCTCACA
This sequence comes from Brachypodius melanocephalos, assembly GCA_013398615.1. Classification (NCBI taxonomy): domain Eukaryota; kingdom Metazoa; phylum Chordata; class Aves; order Passeriformes; family Pycnonotidae; genus Brachypodius; species Brachypodius melanocephalos. The sequence continues at coordinate 3,911,531 of VZSR01000170.1, forward strand.
AGCACAAAAAAAAAAGCCATTCAGTTTTTAAAGCCAAGACAGAACAAGTGCCAGGGAAGGATGGTGGGCATATTCCAAAGCAGTATGTTAATTTTCAAGTGTCCTGGATTATGTAAACACTCACAAATCCAAGAAAAGAGTCATAATAAACATTCTCCGAATTAAAAACTGAACCAAAAACTTTGGATACGTGGGGGAAATAAATCTGACAGATAGAGAAGAACTTAAGTTACGTAGTCACAGAAACACCTCCAAGGCTCTGTTTAACCTCTCTGTTCTCATAGACCTTTTAGCAGAGGTCTAATCTCACATTAATATCAAATCTAACAACCTGTCAGTTGTTTTAAATGATGTTTTAAAAACAGCTTCTTGGTGCCAACCAGGTAAAGCTGTCTAGCTCTGTAAAGGAAAAGATGCCACAAAAATCAATCAGTTCTGGTCTCTCTCTTATTGACATGCAAAGAAAGAAACACTTGTTTTTAATAATAGGACTTCCTTTCATGCAGAGATAGTGAAAGCTTTCAAAGGATAAATAATTCATAGTCTTCCAACTCTGGGAATAAATTTGTTCTTTTCCTGTTTTACTTTCCTTTAAGATATGACATCTTAGGAAAGCAGGGAAAAGGAGACTACTCTTTGTTCTAAGCATATAAACATGCACAGTGTTTCACTCTCCCACTGCAACAAAACTATAAGATCAATAGACAAGAGCTGAAAACCTTTTCCCACCAGGCAGAGACTCTGCCATCTAAATAGTTTCTCAAAAGATAGAGCCTCACTAGCACCAAACCACAAAGAAACAGCCGGTGCACAGCTAGGGACCAGGCTTGGAATAATCTCACATGGGGACAACTCCACAGTAAGGCAGAAAATTATTTAAGCTTGATCATATCAGGGATCGGTGAACTATGATTCTGCCTCCATTCTTTTAAGTTTTATCTAAACTCCATGGGGATATGAGAAGGCTGTTGTACTTATTGTGCAGTTTCAGTAAACAAAGGGGGGAAAAAAAGCAACCTGATACCAGGATGACTAAAAAAACCTGCAACACATTCTATCTGATAAACTGAGCTGCATTTATATAGGGCTAAAGCAGCAAAATACCTCAACAGAGCAAACAGATTTCATAGTAATCAGTAACACCAGAAGGTTAAGCTTTTGTGCCCAAGTCTCAGGGGGGGTATTCTCTCATGCCTGGAAGTTTTTCAATTCTCAGCCCAAATGTCTTTGGAAAAGGATCCAAATATCAGCTTGGAGATAATTCTCATGGTACCTGTTTGTAACCAGTGGGAATCACCTTGTATTAGGTTTATTCATAATCAAAAAGAGAAGATGCAAACACCTAAAAGCTGCCATCTAGTCAGTTCAAGGCCGAATCCATCTCAAAAAAGCATTTTGGAATGAGGCAATCCCTGGGGATAGTCTGTGATCACTGTCTTGGTTTGAAAAGACAGGTGTCTGCTAAGGAAGGCAGGAACCTCCTTTGGAACGGAAAATGTAAACCCCCTCCTTCTGAACGATTATAATTTTGACATTAAGGGGCTCTCGGTCAAAGACATGAGAATAGAAATAACAATCCTTTACTAGTATGTATAGCAAGGCAAACAAAGAGCAG
>VZSR01000170.1:3913245-3942598 GCA_013398615.1 Brachypodius melanocephalos
GTGAATTCTCCCCACAGTAATCAACAGCTTGACCATCCTCCTCCGATGCCGAGAGCGTTTGCAGCTGCCCTCGCCCTCTTCCTCTACCTGCTCAATTCTCATGGTGTCTCCATCCCTCGGAGAGAAACTCCCAAAAAGAGAGGTGTAGCCAGATGCCCTCCTTCCCCCTGAGCTTGGCCGCTTCTTTGTTTTCTCAAGTTAGTGTGTCCAAGCAACTTGTGGGAAAAATTCTACAGGTAAAAAGGAACAAAAGAAAAGAAACTTAACCCCCAACAATCAGGAACATGGGAACAAGTATTGCCATCCATCCTGCAGGATTAGTCCCTAATAGACATCTACTAACCTTTGTCTGGTCCCACTTTACATTTAGCAAAGAATGGAGATCTCAGTACTTTCTTTTAAGAGCTGCTCCAGCTTTATGCAGAGGCGTCACTGCCGACAGCCACAGGACACTAAATGTAAACACCGTGCTGTGGATGACAGAGTACCGCTTTCCGATGACAATTTTAAACAGTGTATCCTTCTCCAGGAGGCTCAGAGTGCATTAAAATTAATTATTTGCTGACCAAAGAGAGAATAACACCATTTCAAATTTATAGGTGCCTAATGTTGGGGATAGTGGAGGATGGAATCACTTATAAGTGCTAAGTCATTCATTTACATCTCCGCACTGTGGATTAATTATTTCCAGCAATATTGACAAGAGAAGTCATGAAAAAGAACTCACTACCAGACTTTTTTAAAATTACTATTATTGTCAGCACTACTAATCCAGTTAAGAGTCTACTAAAACAATTAAATAAATGCTAGACAAGGTTTCACAAATACACCTATGACCCAATTTTACACTTGAAGCCAAACTCCATTGAACAGTGTGCTGACAACCATGACACTGCAGCGTTTACAAACAAGTTGTTATGAAAGAGGAAAAACATACAAAATCAAACTTTTTATTGCAAGTATTTTGCATAGCAGCTGGTATCATGTTGCTGAGAGGTGGTGAAATTTGAGGAAAGAGGAGGAGAGTTCATTTACAGTGACAACACCTACTGCTGTGGATGTCATTTTTCCTATAAGTTCTGCGAGCAGCATGAGAGCCATTACTGTAATGGTATCAAAAATGCATTTAATGTTCCTCCTCACAGCAAGCACAGTACCAAAATACAGAGGGTTTGCAAGTTTTCAGGACTCATTTTCACCATTTGTGTGTGAAGGAAGAAGGAGGTGTCTCTGTGGTGATTTTGCTCTTACCAGAGCAGCAAAGGTGAGGGAAGAACTCAGCCAACTGAGCATTTTAGCTCAGCCCACAGTACATACCACTGATCTGGTAACATGTGGCATATTGAAGTTTATGGTATTCAGCACCACACATTTCATTAACCCTGTGTATGATAAATAGACAGAGAAACACAAATTCCAGTGCTCTCTTTTTAGTCTTCTCTTCATGCCCTGATCCAAAACAAACCTGACTATCACATGTAAGGCAAACTTATCTAAGAGAAAACATTTGGCCGATTTCAATGTCAGCCATAAAGAAGTACTTAAAAATCTGCTACACACCATGCCAGGAGGAAAAAGAACTGGTGCAAACAGCACTACTCCATCTCAGATTTTTCTGCCTCAGCACAGTTATATCACAAGGAGAAAAGAGGCTGTCAGGATCCAAAAGAGGCTGGGTACCCAGTACACCAGTATTCCGAGGAGGAAGGGAAAGAAGGAGTGTGGGCTTTGGTCCTGTAAACCAGCAATGAAGTTGGTTAAAATCTCATCTTTGCCAAGTCTGCAGTGCTAGGACTAGAATGCAATGAGCACACAAACTGAATATGTCAAAACTTGTTCAGGCCATTCTAACCCTACAATACCCATCAAAATGTAAGGTTACTCCCTGCCTAAAAAACAGTGGGTCTTCAATGCCCCACTGACACAGTCAGACAGCCTAAGTCTATGTATTTTATATATATATACTTCTTATCTAGTAGATGTCTTAAACCAATTTTGCACATGAATTTAATTAAAATCCAAAGGGATTGCTTCAAAAAGAAACTTAATCCTGTTAGCTTTCCTACCAGAACCAAACTGCCATAATTATCCCTGAGTGCAGATTGCCCAGTGTAGTGCAGACCCTGCAGCCTTGGGCTTCGTTAGCAGCCTTCCCACAGTTCTAACATAAGTACTAAAATAAAGGGCACAAGGGAACAATTGAATTCCTGGGCTGAAACCAGAAACTTCTCCTTAAAACTCAGCTGGATGACCATGAGCCACACTGCTGCACACAGTGCTTTCCAGCATGTTTTTTCCAGGCCAAGCCTTGTCTTCCCACTTTTGCTGGTGTATCCCTGTTAGTCAGAGAACTGCAGCCAGAAGGTAAATGTCAAGAAAGCTGCCAGATACAAGCTACAGGACAGACCTCAACAAAGTTCATTCACTTTAGAGAAGGGTAGTAAGGCAGGGTGACAGTAACACCATTATATCATACCCTCACCATGTCAAAACGTGCCACTATACGATGAGCACTGTTATAGGTCTGACCTGAACAGGGAAGTGGAGCAATTAATGAGAAATTAATTTCACCACATGACTGGAAAGACCTCTCACTTCTCAAAGCAAGCACACTTTTTAGGTCACTGATGCTCAGCTAATTAGAGCCATTTCCCGCTCTTCCAGAATTGTCCATAGTAAAAGAAAAAGGTTAGAAAATGAAGATTTCGTGCATATATTAATTTCAGTTTCTCAGTGTAAATTTGTCCCACATTTAAATGGCTCTCTAAAACCCTGTGAAAGTTTGGAATACTGGTAATAAATCTGCAGAGGTCTGCATAACATGTGGGTCTCAGCCCCTTGCCCTTCCCTAACTTCCAGCCCTCTCCAGCTCAGATTGCCCCAGCTCAGCTCACACTGTGAACATGGCCATGGTCACTGATAGACATATCCATGCTTTTACCATCCCTGGAAAGATGCTCTCATAGGATAAAAGCATGATTTGTGTTGGAAGGCACCTTAGAGATCTAGTTCCAAGCACCTTCCATGGGTAAAGACAATCTCCACTAGACAAGGTTGCTAAAAGCCTCATTTTCCTGTATTTGCATCTTGGTATCATGGGATGTCTTCAGTTCCAACAGAAGGAAAGTCTTCATTCTCTTTCTCTGTTTTGAGGACTTTATTAATGTAGTTTTACACAAGTAAGACAGGATGTTTTCTTTCAAAAAAGCAATATTCTTAGTATATCAGATTCCATAATCTCAGCTTCAAATTTGATAATGCCCTTGCCCTTGTATTTTGCTCAGGATTTTTCCAGTATTTCTTCTGTTTTTCTATTATCCACTGATGACTCTCTTCAGCTTGACACTTTGCTACTTTTTGAAGTCTTCCAATCCCTCTCCTAAGCAGCTTTTGCCCCAACCTCCAGCATGATTGTCAAAGCAAACTGGCTCCAACAGCACTGAATGTCTGGGTTTTGGCACTGTTTTCTTCTCAGGTCCATCCTCACAGAGAAGCCTTTTCAAGTTATTGTCTGAAGAAGAAGGTTCTGTTCAGGCCAATTCTACCAACTTTGGCTTAGTGTTTTACCCTCTAAAGAGACTCAGGGTGTAGAAGTCAATAGTGGTGAAATTGTAAACTGTATGTCAGCTTCTGTTTGCTGCCTTATCAGACAGGCCCTATCTCACACAGATTCCTAAAGAAGTGAGAGTATTTTCTTTGATTAGTAAAACTCCTCTGCCTTCCTCACTGATAAACTGAGATGTTTTTCCATGGGAGTGACTACTAGAACCAGTTTTAAGACAACAGGTGTCACTGCTCAGGATGAAAAAACAAGCACGCATGAAAAAGAGATTTCCCTGCAGAGTCCTAGTGACTGGGACTCCATAAGTTATTTAAACAGTTTGAGTTTTCTGGATGGGAATTTGGGCTATATCCAAATCCAGCTGAAGCCAGCCTGTCCTGCCAAAGACACTGCACTGTCTTCAACTGATCACTTAACTTTTCCAAGATCAAATCAGGCCTGGAAAGCAGCTGATTCCTTGTGTGTTAGAGTAACTAAAGAAGAATCAAGGATGTTCTGAACAGCCTGGAGGGACTTGGAGCCTTTTCCCCACAACTACACTACATATAATTCGGAAAATATGTAGACCAAAAAAAAAATCTAGACCTTTTCTCAGAAACAACCTAAATGATACAATTATTATTTATCTTTGATTTAATCAATTAAGCAATGAATAAGATTTTAAACTAAGTTTGATAGAATTATAGTGAATTCTTTTTTCATTATTCTCAGATCTATTGTTGTTTTACTGTAAATTATCTGCTCTCAATTTTCAAATTAAAAATGTACTGAAACAGAACAGCAAAACTAAAACCTCTATATTCAGCTTTACTAGGCTTTAGAGAGCTCTTTTGAAGTTTGAATTTTGTTGGTTTGTAGGGTGTACAAGCAGATCTAAAAACAAGCATGTTTCAGAATCTCTCTTCATGTTCAGACCAATTCTTCAGCCTCTGAAAATCTTGGATGTATGAGAAACTTACACTCAGTTCTCCCACGTATCTTTACAAGGATCTATAATTAAAGAGGAAGGGAAACAGCTTTATATGCTTACCTTTGAAACAAGACATTGCAACATTCAAGGGAGAACAGAGGAAAACCATGCCTCCAAGCAAAATTACTAACAAAGCAAGGATTATTTAACGGCTGGAGGTTATTTCAGTTTCCTTCTAAAAGAGGAATTTTGCACTGTGGTTGTGGCGTGGAGGGCTGCACGTGGTCATTAGGTGTTACCGCAGGCTCCGGGCTGGCTTCCAAAATACACCTCATCTGGGTGAAAAGTGTACGCCTGATTTATCAGCTCTAAATCCAGCTGGAATGGAGGGAGCTTGGTTTTGATGATGTTCCAACAAGCAGAAGGTAAGGGTCACTGTCTAACCCCTGACACACTTGCAAAAGATACTGCGATGACTTGTTGCACAACCCACAAAACAGGTACCTCCTTCACATCAAGTACAGGAGCAGTAAAGGTGTGTCCTGGTGACACTCTGCCCTCCAAAGAAACAAATTCCTACATGTTCTCTTTCCCTCCTGATTTGTTACAGCCCCACAGAACCCCCATTACTGCCACCATCAGGCTTTCAAACTTATAGCTGTGATCTAAGCAAGTTTTTATTCCCTCAGCTGAAGGCAAAGATGGCAAAGGAGGTCTCAAAGATTAAGTTTTCATCAGAGTTCAGGCAGAAGCAGCAACATTGTGAAGCAGAATTTCCCCAAGAATTGCAAAACTGGTAATTTTAAAAGAAAATTAAGATGCATCTTCTTCAAGTTGTAATGTATTAGTATAAAAATGATTTCAATGGAAATGTTTTCAGAAAAGCAGGGGACCAAAGAGAACTGAACAAGGTAAAGCAGTGAGAGAATTGCATAAAAGATATCAGATTATTAAAAAATAGTCTGTTGATAGTTGCACTCTTTTAGATGATGACTTCCATTCTTTTTTCCAAAAACAGCCTTGAATCTGAACAAAACTTTTACTAGGTCATATTTGGAGCAGTCTCACTTAACACAAAAGAAAAAAAAAAAAAAGTCTGAAAACAAGAGATACTGATCTATTTTGTGGATTCAAACACTGAGATAATAGGATGAAGATAACATGAGGATTGATGTATACTCAAAATAAATGTGTAATATAAATATATAGTAAATATAAATATATAAGATCCTTACATTGCTTTGAAGATCCTTACATTGCTTTGAGCAATGGTGAAATCCAGTCTTTTCAAGATGCAAATTTGTGGTGCTGTGTAAACCGATTTCCTCATACCCCTGGAGTTTCCTGCATATATCACAAATACAACTGGTTAGTGGCAGCTTGTATAAATGCCTTCTTTCTAACGTCTGACTGCAGGTTTTGTAAATTGAATGAGCATTTCAAAGATAACAAAAGGAAGGGTGTTTAATTTCCTCTTTAATAAATATGTGCTGCCCATGAGAGGGACTTTGCATAGTGCACAGCACAAAGCACATTGCATAAGACGACACAGCTTCCTAGCAATTACCAAAACACAAACTAGTTGCTTCTTAAAATGGAAAACACAGACAGGCTTACTTTAACTGAAGCTGGAATTGCTTGTCCAAAATCTCCCAATTTACAAACAATGCAACACAATTATAACAGTGTGGACTTTGCTGGTGTACAGGATCCAAAATAAGTTGTTAATTTATTTATTGAGATTATTGATTTATATGAGCAAGTGAATTTCTCACATTTACTAAAAAATCCATTGGACCAATGATAATTGTTGTCTAATGAAAATAAATAATAAATATAACTGTACCCTCTTGAACTAGACAGGAAACTTTAATTCAAAGTAAGGGAAGAGACAGAAGTAGAATTTCAGAGCTCCGGTCGATTTTCACATATGCTACATCAGGAAAATGTACTAAAGAAGATTTTTCTTGACACTGATTAATTTGCCTTGCACTTGCTTAGTTAAATCCAAAACTCTTCCAGATCCTTTTCACAGTTCTCTCTAATCAGACAACTCCAAATCCAACAATAGCTGATCAAACAATAGATATCTACATGAGCACAGAAGTAAAATGGTTGTTAGCTTTTGAAAAAGCAGTCAGGGGAACAATTCAGAGGAATAGTGCTAAACATGAAATTGTGCTCAGTCTCTTAAAAATCAGATAAAAAGCAGATATCATTCAGACATTAAGTGCATACACTTGCACTAAGTATATGTTAAGATAATCAGGCTATTTTTTCTAAAACAGGACTGGAAATTTTGCTTTATCTTTTTTCTATATAATTATTATTACTTACAGCCTATATCACATTAGCCCCCTCTGTTTGTCTACTCTTACACAGAACTGTTTAAATCAATTCAGAGACAAAGATTTTTCTAAGAATCACATGAAGAATTTCACATTAATTCACATTCCAAATTCTAATTTTCCGCTAGCTTAATCTTACGGCATTTTCTCTACAGAGAAAAAAAAATAATCTCATATTCCACACTACTTTAAAGACAAAAAAAAAAAAATCCTCTATTTGCCTTTGTTGCATTTTCCTCAGAAAATGCAGTTCAAGTTGTATATTTTGTTGAATGCCTGCCTGAGCAACTGCTTGCCAGTTGCACGAGCACTGACTGCTCCAGGTGTTCAAGGAGCTGAGCTGCAAGCAGGTAAGGAATGTGCCTTGGCTCACTGAAACTATTCACCTTCACTGGCTTATATGTGTTATGCAGCAAATTTGGGCTGCAGCAACAACAGGTCTCAGATGAAAAAAAAAAAAAAAAAAAAATTTCCAAGCAGCTGTAATTTGGCCATAGGGAAAATTGAAAACAAGGAGCATTCTGTACACATGCAGTGGGGTAGTCAGGAAGAAGAGCCAGAAGTAGGTCAAATGGGAAGAATAGCAATAAATTAATGTAAGAAGCAAAGCAAATAGAACACAATGCTCTTCTGTAGGAAGGGAAAGGGAAGAAGTTGGTTTTGATCATGTAATAATGGATTTTTTTATGCCCTTTAAGGCAAACGTTAATGGTGAAACCTGTTCAGGGCAATTCAGGCCTGCTGAGGAAGCACGAAGAGAAATGCTGCCTTCTTGTCATCCTCAGAACAACCACACTGAGCTCAGCCTCAGTGACCATTTACAGCAGAATCAGTAAAAAGGCATAAATTGTCATCCTGTCACAATACTGCCAGCACCTGAGTTAATGAAGGTGTAAAAAACAGGAGGTCCCTAAATGATGCTAATGACAGCATGTATGTTCTGCTTTTCAAAGAGGTGATGTTCATTACTGCTGTTGACCTGGGAGTGGACTCGGAAAACACTGGGCACTCACAAATGTGAGAAAAGTTGGGCAGGAAGAGAAAAAGAAATAATTTGTGATTGCCTAAATTTTATCCCGGCTCATATGTAATACAGGGAAAAATCTGACCCTTTTTATGCCCAAAAAAATTTTATGCAGAAAAAAATTAGAAACATGGCTCCATGTAAACAAGAGAATTTGCTCTTCTCCTTCTGTCCATGTATTTTATGTAGTAATCTACTCTATTAATACTTAAATAATAATCAATCAACAATTTCCTCTTATCCCAAGAAACAGAACCAGAGAAGTCTGGTGCAAAATTAGTTTGTATCATCTGGCCCTCACCCCTCTGTTTTCTACCATTTCCATACTCTTTTTAGCTGTCCCCCAACACTTCCATCACACTGAGACCAGTTCAAAGCTGCCTGTGGACTGCCCAGGCTGTAAGCAATCCCTTAACAGTAATACCTAAAAATATTCACATATACCACATCAGATTCACATACCAGTGTGAGCATCGTGTGCTGTTTCTCAACAAAAACAGGACTGGACAATGGAAAGAGAATCTTATGAAAATGTAGACAGCATACCTGTTCTCAGTGTCAGTGATATTAAATCAGGAATGATTCCTTGAGAAGGACAGCAAGACCAAGGGAAAAGAAAATTCAAGTGGTCACAGTACAAAGTTTATCTCCTTTCAAATTAGACTGGAAAGACTCTGTCAAAGTCATACCTCTGACATTCATCATAACTCAAGATCAGGTGGGACGGGGCTCTGGGCAATCTGATCTAGTTGAAGACACCACTGCTTATTGCAGGGTGTTGGACTGGAAAATCTTTGTATGTCCCCTCCAACCCAAATTATTCTATGATCTGGTTTAAATGGTTCAAAAAAAACCACTTTGATGAGCAACATAGGAAGTCTAAATCTTAGCAGAAGGAGAGCAAGAAAACCATCAGTAATTTTTGTAATGAGATTTTAAATACTGATCACTCTGATCCTTCTGGTTACTTCCCAGTGCCCTGAGAGATAAAGAGTTTAACATACAGCTAATTAAAACACAGTCTTCAAATAACTTGATAATCACTCGTAGAAAAGAAAAACAAAACCACTGAGGTTTTTTGTTAACAAGCATAATTCTAGGATCAACCCAATGAAACCATTTTCACAGGCCTCATTTTTCATACCCTACACAAAAAAAAAAAAAATCTCCGAGACTTAAAAATGCTTTAGGTATCGCAGGTTCTTGTAAATACCCTGTGAGAAATCTATAAGCTTATGGAGCCTTTCAAGAAACAAAATAGACTCTACTTTGCTGGGACTCGCAGGCTTGACTTCAACAAAGGTAGGTATTTTGAAGAATTATTTTATTATTCTCACCAAACATATATATATGTATTTACATATCTGCATCTTCCTCTTTTCCATTCTATTCTGCTATTTCTGATTTAATAGAGAAAAAAATTCAGTAATTTCAGTCAGGTCCTGTTGTTCTATTCCAATCAATCTTCATCAGATTTTTTCCCCACAAGTGATAGAATATTAATTTTGTTTTTAAAAGGAGTGTTGTATTTAAAATTTTTAAACTATTGGTTTGTTTGTATCAATGAGAAGGAAACGTATTGACTGGAAGCTGCAGCAAAATGATGCCCTTATAAATCTCTCTGGCAAAGAATGTCTCTCCATAGATTTCAATATGACATCGAGCTCTAAAGCAAACACTCCTATTCCAATGAGTTTCAAAGGGACCTGCCACTACAATATCATGGGCTGAATAGTGGGATTTTAGTTTACCTTCCCCATCATTGAAGCTGAGCTAAAAGAGGAGATGGCTCAAAATGCTTTAAATAGAAAACAGATCAATTTATTGAAATGCCAAAACCTCTAGATAAGCAAAATCACTATGCTGAAGTTTACAGGCACATTCACTAGGTGATAGCAGAGCAGAGACAACATTTGGAGCCTGTTATTGGCTGATTGACTTCAGAGTGGAATTACACATACATGTTCACATGTTGCATGGGAATATGTTCAGCGTTCCAGCTGTTTTGGCTGGGAAGTCTGCAAGCACAATTTCACCAGGAAAAAATATAAATGCCACATCAAAAATGTAAACTTGAGGAAAAGATACATCAGCATGACCCAGACACTCTGAACTGCATGGCAGGAGAAGCAAAGAAATAAATCAGTAGCAGTTAGCAATTTATCTAATTTAATCTCTTACTGATTTGTTCAGACTAACTTATGTGGGGTTTAGCCCTGCTTGCACGAGTTCAACAATCACTTTGGGAATGACACTTTCCAAGCACGCATTACAATTTATTCAACTATCACAGAATAATTAAAGTTGGAAAAGGCCTTTAAGATCATCAAACACAACCACTAACCTAACACTTTCATGTCCACAACTAAACCACATCCCCAAACAATACATCTGCATGTTTTCTCAACACTTCCAGGTATGGTGATCGATTTATAAGTCGTTGGGTGTCAAGTCTTTCAGAAGAACCAGCAGAAACAATTTAGAGAAAGTGCTTCCCTATGGCCAGGAATAGTCTCACTGACCACAAAAGGATTTTTTTGCAAGTTGAGGAGATGGCATAATTTCAGTTTCTGCCATCACTCAGGCAGCAGAATACTGCTGATGTGCCTGGATCAAGTACATTCTGCTAGATGCAGTGCTGCTGCTCACTAGGGCAAAACTACTCATTCAACATGTTTTAAATCAAATCATGATTGAGTGGCTAATTGATTTATTACCACATAATTAAGCAGCAATCAGCGCTAGTTCACACAATACATTCCAGAATAAGCATCCAGAAGCAAAAACCTCAGCACTGAACAAGTTTGAAATCTTAATATGTACAAGCAGGTTTCTAGCTACCCTTCTACAGCTAAATCCTAAAACGTCCCAAGCCCCATGAGCAGAGACATTGGGGTCAGGTGAGCATGGCTCCCCCCTCCTGAGGTTCTCCTGTCCCACACAGCAGTTTTGGGGTTTCTGCCACACACAGTGGGTACACACTCATGTACCCCATCCCATGCAGGCTCCAGTCAGTGATTCCTTCAGAAAAAACACGTCTAGCCCCTCTCCACCAGGCACTTTTCCCTGTGTCTAAAATAGCCAAATTAAGAAAGGAGCATTTTTGATGTCCAGCAACATGAGTTATTGAGCATCTTAAAGGCTCAGACAGGAAGGCCATTACTTTACCACATGCAAGAACACTGCAAGAAGAGTTATACCTCAGGGAGCCTCCCCACAGACCATGCAGAGGAGCACCAGCTCCCAAGGATTCATCACAGAAACACCACACAGAGCCAAAGCCTGGAACTGAGCTCTGATAGAAGTGTTAACACACTTCCAAAAGATACCAGAATATCATTTTGCAAACCAAACGAGAAATAGGATTTGGAAAATTATTCATTCACTTTAGAAGGTACCTGGCAGTAAATCTGCAGTGGGGTCCTTTGTGCAGATTTCTCCCTGCTGTTACTTGTACTCATACAAAAGTTCCTGCACCTACAAAACTACTGCAAATATACATATTCCCTGAACACACTAGTTATTACAAAAAAAATCTCACAATCTAATTAGTGATTTTTTACCGGAGTTTATTCACAGTTTGGGTTCCACACAAAAAAAAAAAAAAAAAAAAAAAAATATCATTCAGAGATCTCCAGGAGCAATTGTTTTGATTAAAAATAAATGTAATTTGGTAACTTTTTATTCCTCAAAATCCTTTTGTATGCAATCTTCAAAATACAAGTTTTAAACAGATCTTACCACCTCAGCAAGTGCTTCTATTTCCCATGCCAAAACCCCACAGGAAGCAAGGGAGTAATAATTAAAATGTACGCTTGTCTGAATTTTTAATAACACCCTCAGTTTGCTCCTTATGGTTTATTGACAAATACTTCAAGCGTGTTCATCAAAAGGTTCAACGACTTTTGTAACCAACATTAGGCACATCTGTCACTCCCAGAGGATACACCTCCCATCAGCCATGCAGAACCCTGATCTCTGCTCTGTGTGTCACCAATCTCCTTGTTTGCTGTTGAGCAGGCTGACACGGAGAGAGGACCGTGGATGTGACCCTGCTCGACCTCCACATCTGCATGAGGAAGCGCGTATTGAAGGGTCGCGACCGAACCGTGAATACTCCTGTGAGAAGGCTCTAATTGGCAACTCCGGCGTGGGTTGCTGTGGGGTGCGTGAGAGTGTTTGTGATAAGAGCAAGAAACATCCTGCTCTGCCATTTAGGCTCCTGCTCAGCTGCATTGTAAACAGCAAAAACATAAAAACGCTCGTGAGTGTTTAATAAAGCGATTCCATTGCATCCCAATGTCTGTGAGCCAATCACTACAAGGGCTGATGACCAGTGCAAGAAAGTCACAGAAGGTCAGAAATCCATGGGAACAAAGGGGTTTCCTTCCATAAAATCTCCATACTACCTGACCTCAAAGTACAACACAGCAAAACCAACCCAAAAATCAAATAAGGTTTAAGTCCTAAAGCAGCATCCCACTTTTAAAAGGCTGTGCCACTGCAGTATTAAGCTAGTTTCTGGTTAAAGTTTTCAGAAGAATATCTGCTCAGTTGCTGGACAGTTTCTGAAGAAGATTAAAATAAAACTTCATCCTCTGCTACAGGCTCTGGTTACCAGTTTCTGATTTATTATCCATTTGTTTGGAGCAGGGGAATTGCCTCTAGTCCTCTAACTCTCATCCCAGCTGCCTACCCTCTCTATATATGTGGATAGCAGAAATGGCTCCATGTTCTTTCAGATGGGGCAATCATTTTAACCTTGATGGGTTTAACTGACAGGGGAAAAGTATCAATGCAGCAGAGAACCTTCTTGATTGCTTTCCAGAACTGTAAATCTACCAATGTCTAACCTAGTTTCCCCAACTTCTATGTCACAGAAACCTCATCTTCTGCTTCAGATCACACTTTGACCTGGCAAAAACAGAAACTACACTATTCCAGACAAACAATCCTACTTATTATCACCACAAACAAAAATTCTGTTTTAATAAATTGTAAAACTTTAATTTTGTGTGGGCAGAACTGTAAACCCCAATATAACCTCTGCTTTTCCATCCACAGTGCAAAATCTTTTCGTTCTTTGAAGCTGAGCAAACGACAGTAAAATATTTCAATTAAGGATTTTTTAAAATAGAAAACAAATGTAATAGAGAAAATATCTAAACTACTTCAGCCCTAAAAGACCAGTGTAGCTTCCAGGGCAATCACCTGCCCTAACAGATAAAAGGGGGAGGGAAAATTAAAAAAAAGCAGCAAGGTTTCCCCCTCAGGAAGGGAAAAGAACTTGTCCAGGGCATTTTTCATCTACCTCTGGAGATGTGGCTCTTCATTAAAAGGGCATTTAAGCTTGTGGCCCTTGCTATACAGTACAAGAATATGACTGTACTTCATTTCCCCAAAGATAGACACCAATGCAACACAACCAAGCATAGGAACATCCCTCACCACTACCAAGAAAAAGTTACCCTAGACATCCAGACGTGGACTTGCCAAATGCGTATGGGACTTCACTGTCAACTGGTAACAAGCAGCAACTGAAGCTAATCAGGAAAGTGGAAAAGTGGTACTTAGGAAAAAAAGCACAATATGGCCTTTTCTGCAGAGGATGGCACAAGCATCATGCTGTGACCAAATTAATGATTTGTGTCCACTCATAGCCTAGGAGTGAATTTCTATCTGCCTTGTAATGCCATGTCTGTATACCCAAAGTACACATGGGTCCCCAGACATCCAGAGCAACCTTGGAGTTAAAGGGAGAGTGTCAGAAAGTGTTATTTACCATTGCCAGTATAGTGCTGCTTTACTGCTGTTAACTCCAAGTGGCTTTCCCTCCATAACAACATTTTATTTGCCTTCCCACCACATCAGTACCCCATGAGGAAAGAATATTTGCTTGGAGCTTTAATGGATTAGCATCGTGAACAAGGTCACCAGGCAAATGCCAACCAGTGTGTGTTCAGACTCCTGGAGGCATCCAAACCTTATTACTGCTTCCAGCACCATCTGATTGGAATTTTACCAAGCGTGACAGACTGATTATTGTCCCAGCAATCTGAATTCATACTGAGAGGAGTACTTCACCTCATACTTGAATGTATGTACTTTACATTTTCACCGGCATTCACTGTAAAGGGATACATTTAGGTACTAGTTGCCAATAGTTGGTCAATATCTCACTTCAGGAAATGCTATATTCATTCGTAAAGTGATTATGCCTTGCATACTGGGCTGAGGTCCCAAGAAAAGCTGCAATATGTTGAAGGAATGTCTTGAAGTATGTATTTTTGAAAGCTGAGGTCCCATTCTATCAATAAGCATTGCCATTTAGCTAAAAATGCCATTTGTCTGGAAGGTAGATAAAATGCAATCAATAAGATCACTGTGACAATAATAACCCTTGTGCTGATGAAATGAGAAACTTTGTTTTAAAGGCAAGTTGTAAATAAAAAACAAAATATTAAGCAGAGGAATGAAATTTTGCCTTGTTAGACTGATACAGCCCTGGAACTATCAACATCCAGTGCAAGTTTGATGAATGAACAATGCCAAATGAGTCAAGATGCAATAAATATTACTAATAAGGTGTCACGGAAATTGGATTGCTTCCCTTTCTTCTGGTTCCTGACTCTAAAAAACTGCCAGCAAATCTCTAGTTCACTTCTAAGCTTTGAAGCACCTAAAGAACCAATAAACTGTGCATACAGCACACTACCAATGCTTCCCAAGATGGTGGGGGACAGCATCCAAAGTTCAAACCCTGTGTAATAAAAACAGTCAGGACAATGGAAAACAGCTTGAGTTAGATGTGATCAGCTGGAAGGCACAACCTCAGGACAACTGGCAGGCAGACAACTACTCAATTATAAATTGGTACCTACACAAACATTTTGAAACATGGGTGTTGTGGTTTGACGCTGGCCAAATGCCAGTGAACCCATGAAAAATCATTCACTCGTTCTCCTCTGCTATAGTTGAGCAGAGGAGGGGGAGAGAAAAAGAAATTAAAAGGCTCATGGGGTAAGATGAGGATTAGGAGAAAACACTCTAAGGGCAAAACAGGCTCAAAATTTTTAAAAGTATAAAGAAAAATGTGTTAACAGAATTAAAAGAGGATAATGAGAACTAAAAATAAACCTTTAGAACACTTTTCTCCCCCCAGCATGTCTTTCTTTTCTATCAACAGAGCAGGGAGATAAAACATGGGAGTTTTAGTCAGTTTGTCACTTTTAAAAAGTTCACTTAGGGAGAGGAATCTCTTCTGCAATGCTATGGGGTCTTTTGGATGGGAAACAGTTCTCTGTGAACTTTTCCAGTGTGGTTCTAATTTCCATGAGCAGCAGTCCCGCCCAAACCTGCTGCAATGTGAGTCTCTCCCATGAGCAAAGCAATATTGCCACAACTGTTTGCATGGGCCATTAGCTCATGAGGTACAGTTTTTTTTAGAGATGAGCTGTTCTAGTATCAAAGCAACAGTCCTTTTCTTCTATCTCTAGAAGAAAGAGTTCTTCCTCTCTCTGTTCAAGCCTCTCACCAGATCACACCTTCTCAGTACCCACATGCTCCAGTGCAAGCTACTTTTTCTAACAGGCTGCAGGTGAATGCTGCACCCCCCTGTGCACTCCATGGATTACAGAGAAACTCTTGTATTATAGTCCTCACCACAGCTTGCAGAAAAATCTCAGCTCCGACGTCCAGGGCACCTTCTCCTCCCCGTTTTTTGTACCAACATTAGTGTTGCCATATTGTTCTCCTCACGTGTCTTCACCTTTTCCTTTTCTCTGACTCTGGACAGAATTGGTGTTCACAGACTCGTTTATTCTCAAGTTCTATCAACTGAAAAGTTTTTACTGCAGCACTGAAAGGTTGATCTCATCCAGACTCTGAATCAGGGAATTGCTCACCATGCCTCTCGCTGCTGATCACGCAGTCCCCACTGGCACTGTGCTTCAGAACACAGTGATATATATAAAGCAAGATAGAGGGTTTAGGGTGGAGAACAGTCCTTTTTCACCTTCTTCTTCATGGGTCTACGTGGTGTTTTGTAATTGGATAGAAAAGTCCACATTGCAGGCCACAGGTAATTGGTTATGGGGTTAAAAGTAAAAAAATTTAGGTGTTATTTCTTAATTGGACAGTTTATCCTTAAAAGGCCTTGTAGAGAGAGTGATGTGGGTCCATTTTTACTTTGTTAGCTAGAAGTGGTATAGAACTCACGGTTTGTGAGACTGTAATATAGATAAGAATTAATAAACATCTGAATCCAAACAAGAAATATAATCTCGTACATTTAATCCTGACTCTGGCAAAAAGAAGATAAAATGTGACAGTGTGGCTGTTTTCAGAGCCAGCCTGCAATTGGCTTTGCCAGGCAGTGAAGAAACTTCCAGCAGCTTCCTACAGTAAAATCACTTCTGTGGCTGGCTTCTTCCCTCCTCACCAAAAAATCAAGCCATCCAAACTCAGAACGATGGGTTGCAAATCTGCAGAAGTTATTACACAAGAACACTATGTGTTGCTATTACTCAGAAACAAAAGCTGTAGTACACTGTGATATTTCATCAAGTAAAAGGACCAGACCAAGTGACCAGGCAATCCACAAGCAGGTAAATCAGCAGTGTCCCTAGGAAAATGGGAGTGAGCTGGGCTCACCAGACACTCTGGAAAAGCAAAGAAGCATCGCTTGCAATGAACTGCACATCTGGAAATGCTGCACCTTATTAAACATGTGCCTGACAGATATCCTTCAGGCCAATCAAAGTTCATAGAAAATTCTCTGTAACTTCAGTACCTTCTGCTCCTAAGTCTCACAGGGTTTAAAGAATGCTTTTTGTCTTTTCAATACAAGCTTGGAAGAGGCTTACAATAGAAGAAGAAAGGTGTTATTTAAAGCTTCAACCAAACCACAATAAAACTAAGTTGTCAAAAGAGGAAAACATCTATCAAGGAAAGGAAGAGAAACTGAAATGGAGAACCAGGAAGCATTTTTGTAGAGTTCTTATAAACCCATTAATCTCATTCCAAAGCTTCTAGACTTTTCTGGAATTTGAGTAAATAAACAATAATAAATGCCAGAGCTTTCAATAAGTCACAACACTCCATCAATCGTAATGAGTGTAATCCACCAGTCAAAACTGACATGAGACACACAAAAGGCACAAGGATAAAACATCATGCCAAGAAATAAATGTTAATCTCTCTTCCTGTTCAGAGAGCAAAAGAGTTAAGTACCAGAAATCACATAAATTAAACACAGGAGGGTAGGAAAGGGTAACAGAATCACTAAATTCCTGGCCTCAACAGCTAAAGACAGTACTATGATTAAATAATTAAACCTTGTGCAGTCAAGCTAAATTTCAACAGAAGCAATTAATCTTCATGTGGTCTTTTATAGCCTGCCCAATCTGTACTTTTGGCCAAAGCAAAACATTTCCTCTGTTGCCTCTTTCTTTCCAAAAGTTTCCTCCATATATGAGGAAAGAATCTCTTCTCATTTAAATTAAATCAGCACCATTGACAAGGTTGCTATTCAAATGTAAAGGTTTGTCCCGGTGAGAATTTTCACATATATTTGTAGAGCTGAATACAGGATAAGAATTATTTACTTTTCCTGAGAAAGCATTGAAAATTTCAAAACATTTTGTGTGTTATGTCAGGACAAGTCGCAACCTCTGGATTTATTTTTTTCATAAACTAGTGAAAACAAACACAAAGCCTGAGCTTATCAAACAATCCAGGTCTCACCTGACATGCAAGATACCAGACCGAGGTCCTCTTGCTGAATTGGGTTGACTACTGCCTCCAACCTTGGTCTCATCACCCAAGATATTTTCTTTCTTTCCCTTAAGTTATTTCCACCCTAAGAAACTTGTCCCAAACTAAGTTATTCTGGGAAAAAAAAAAAAAAAAAAAAAAAAAAAAAAAAAAAAAAGTGTGGCTTTTTAAACATATAAAGTCTATTCAGGAAAAAAACAGTTTCCTTTACCAAGTTCCTGTGTGACTCTGGTTAAGCTAACGGAACCGATGTCCATGAAAACAACATTGTGGACAGCATAAAAACCATCACAAATCCCAGGAGATTGTTCCACTGCCATTTCCACAGCACCATCATTGCAACCCTGAATTGCACTTGAACATTCTTATGAATCAGGCAAATAGGACATTGACATGAAATGGCCTGAGGCAAACCAAAATCAGATACTGAGAGGAAGGTATCATATGGGAAGGGAACTGTACTGAATTTCACCTGCAATTATAAGGCAGGCTTTAGGCAAAAATAGGTTTGAGCATCCATATTCAGGCCTGCCTCTGGATTGTGATTACTTTGATTACCTCTTTAAGAAGTGCCACAGCTTCATGTGACTTAAGCTCATTTACAGAAAGTTTGACAACATCCTTTGGGCCATTGTTACACCCCAGTCACTCAAACCTACAGTTAAACCAAGGTTTTTTCACTCTGGGTAGGTGCAAATGAGAAAATTCCAATAAGTATTCTCAAGAGGTAAAAATATCCAAAAGTTTATTGGCAAACTATAGAAAATTAAGGAACATTGGCAAAAGAGTAAATACAGCATAACATCACTTACTTCAGCATACACTTAGCCCATTGAACATAGAAGAATTTATAATCCATTCAATGTTACGTTCCCTGAGAAGGGAGTTAGAAGAAGAAAGGGAGAAAAACAGAAAGAGAGGAAAGATAAGGAAAAACAGGCATAGTTCCAACTCCTGGATTCCAGTGGTGTAGAGCTTCAAGATGAAGGCAGGGTAAAAGGGCAACATGCTTTCCTGGTGGCCAGATTTTTAGAGCCCGCTTCCCAGGTGGGACTTTCGGTCTCCTGGCCACTCAGGGACTGGGTTGGGCAACAGGGGAGGGCTCCTCCATGCCATGATTGACAGACACTCTGGAGCTGAAGGGTTTTGGGGGCAGGACACTACCTCACCAGAGCAAGGACTGGCCAACCCCCTACCACACATTCTGATCTCCCAAGATGTCTTGAAACAGATCAGGTTTTCCAGTCTTTGACAACCATGGCTGGAACTAACAGGACGTTATTAAGGGAGAACCTCTAGGAAAAGGCTGCACAGGGATTGCACCAGCCTGGTGGAACCCAGGGTGAATCACTGCAAGCCACCAGGCTCTCACATACCTGACCTGGCACTGAGGCTGCACGCTTACTATCCCTGGCAGAAGGTACAATTCAGGTTTGAAACTGATAAGGACAATTAAGAGTGGCAGCTACAAAAAGATGAGGCAAAAGAAAAGAAAAAGAGATGAGAGGGGAGGGGAGAAAAAGAGGGCAAGGGGATTGGAAAGGGCTTTCAACCTCCTCCTCCTCCCTGCTGCCCTGGGCCATTGCTAATACAGCTCTCATAAGGCATTGCAGGACTTAAAGAGTGCTTATGCAGCTTGTTTTAAGAGGCTATTTGCGGGCAAAACAGGCTTCTAATTTAATCTTGGAATAGCTGTGGCTTAAAATGAATACTCCAGGTGGCTGTATAGAAACATACAGGGTGAGAAGATGGATAGGCAAAAATTAATAGATCATCACAGAGAAGTTAAGATAATAGTAGTTTTCCATTTCAAGAAGTTATCCAGTATAGCATGTCCAGGAAGATTTCAATTCTTTGGTACTATACACACTCTGAAGGAATGTGTAAGGAATAGACAGCACAAACCTAAAAACAAATACACCTTCCTCCCCTCCCTGTATTGTGGATTAGTGTTTCTTTTACTTTTTTACCTGGTTTGTTTCTCTCTCATTCATTTTGTTCCTGTACCCCTTCCCACACACATGTACTTTAAAAAAAAAAAATTCACTTTTTCATTTTTCCATTAATGAAGGAGCTAAGAAGAAGCCTTCTGTCATCTGAAGTGTAATGCTGCCCTCCAGAGCTGTCAGGAAGAAAAATGTCTTCAGGAAACATGAAACCATCTCCAAGCAAACAGCAGCCTTTCAGATGGAATTGCTGAATCTATCTCATATTTATTCTCTGGGTTGAAAACCAGTCTTTACAAAAACCTCATCTGGCTTAGCCTGGTTTAGTGACAGTCATCTTGATAATCCTTCCCACATGCAACTTGTGCGCCAACTCCAAAGCAAAGAAGGGACATTTCTCCTGTGTAAGGTAGAAAAAAAAAAATCCCAACTAATAAATTAACCCATGTCTTCTGACTCATGGTAAGGAATGGTCCAACAAATTTCCAAATCCTGATCAGAAGACACATTCAGAAGGTGTTTACTGAGAAAGCAGGCTCCAGAAGAAACAGTGTTCAGATCTAACAGAAATTCAGTTACCCAAAAGTAAGTATTTGATTTTAGATTTTTCTTTAACCTGAGTCCTGGGTGCTGGTGCTGTATCATAGCATATCAGACACCTGTTTTCTAAAAAGGATAAAAACATAGCTATTATTTGTAGATAAAATTACTCCAACGATTTAAAAAAATAAAGTGCACAACTTGAACAATACCGTGAGAGTTCTGCCTGAAAGATCTACCTCATTTATCACCTGCAGATCCATAATGCAAAACTTGTGAAGAGTTGTCATTTTCTCCAACACCAGGTTCCAAGTCAGCAATTTTCACTAACTTGAAAGGTACATCCCCACATAAAGGAGACCTCCCTTCCATTTTTATTGATATCACTTACTAATAGCTTCCAGGAGGTAAAAAAGCAACAGCAACAACCAACAATGTGATTTCTAAACTGTGTTCTCTCATCTCTGAAGCAGATGAGAAAAAGCCTTAAGAAGGGCTTAAATGTTAATATACAGGTGTGGATTTCAGCCCCCCCAGAAAAGCCTAACCACAATGAGCCATCTTAAAGGCTACACCAAAATTCACTGTTGGGATCTATATGAACTCCTACAAAGCTCAGGACTGTACCAGCATGGGAAGACAAGAGGAAAGCAAGAGGAAGGGTGGTTCAGGGTTCCCTCAGTTTAGAGACAAGTTGAGGAAAAGAACACTCTGGAAAGAGTGTCTCCTCTAACAAAAAAATGAGATTCCAACAATCCCTTTCTGACATTGAGAAAATAATACTAGTGGATGAAAGTGGAAAAAGACAACTGTTTATTGACAAACCGAGCATCCACATGACATGCAAAAAAAAAAATAAAATAAATACTCTATGTTGGATTGTCAGAACCTTGCACCACACATACACACACCTCCACAACAGAACGAAAAAAAAAAAAAAGAAAAAAGAAAGAAAGAAAGAAAATGAAACAACCAAAATGCAAGGGAAAGGGAGAAAAACAGCCAACCATGTGGTGGGGAGGAACAAAATGACACCCAGCCTCTGTCTCAGGAAAGGAAAAAGTTCACACAGCAGCTTGGACAAAAACAGATGGGAACCTGGTGAATCTCTGATGTTGGTCTCCTCCAGAGATGAAGCTGGGTCCTTTCTTTGGCTGGGTCAGCTTTTCTGAGGTCTGGCCGAGGTGGAGCAGCCCTGTGGCTTCCCCACATGTCCCGGCTGATCGTCTCCCATCAACTGTCTGATCTTGGACCAAAACCAAGTTGAACGGTTCAAGAAAAAAAGCCCAAAAGCCACTGAAGGATTGCAGTCTCCAAAGCCAGGGAAAGTGGGAAAAAAACCCTTCTCTCCTAAGCTAACAAAAAGCCAATCTAGCTAAACAACAAAGTAATCACTGGTCCACACTGCACTTGTGAAAAAGCCCTCACCCCTCTTCCCCAGACTCACCTTGAAGTTACAGCAAACATTTCTGGGCATAGAGCAGACCATTAGGGAAGAGAGGATCGTCATAAAATCACCCCAAGGCAAGGGCTACCACATAGGGAAAGAAAAGATGCAAGCAAACCCTAACAATTCCATACAGTTTGTTCATATTTATTTTTCCCTCTGATGGAATAGGTTAAAATAGCTGCGTTCCTCCTTGTAACACCACCAACCCCAGAGCTCATTTTTTCATTCTCCCAGCAACATGCAGATTTTCTTAGTTCCTCTGCACCCAAGCTACCATGGGTCAAACCATTGCTGGTATAGATCAGCTGATTTCGACAAAGTCCTGTCAGGGTATGATGGATGGGAATACAGCCCTGTGCCTTTTGCCAAGGAAAGCTGCAGTGTAGAGCGAGCACAATGCCCTCATGCTTTGAACTAGGCCATTTTTGCCAGAAAAAGTGTTCAGTGCTCTCAAACACACTGCTCTGCAGGAAGCCTCAGGCCTGACCATGGCACAAGGATTGTGCGTCATGGCACAGATGCTGAAGGGTGACTGTAAGAAATAAAAGTTCGTGAGTTCAGTTGTGTTACTTTAGAAGTGCCTTCTCAGTTAGAGCCACTGAGGTAATACTCCTGCTGCTCCCTGCCCACCATGCTAATTGAAAGATTCCCACAACGTTCAGCATATCGAAGAGACCCCAATTTGTACCAAAAAGACCCCAAAGCAACGAGCCAGCACGAACTCCAGGCCACGAGGAACACCTCCATGTCAGCAGAACATCCAGCTACCTGCTGAGGCATTCTCCTTACTCGCCATAACCTAAGAAGCACTGGAGAAAGAAGACCCCCACCCCCAACTCCAGCAGCCAAATGGAATTCCTGGGGACTCTCGTGGATCCCCCGATTCTGCAGCATGAGCAGCAGACTGGGCTTGCACTTCCTCCTCTGTGGTGCCCAGCAGGAGCAGCAGTGGTGTGCGCAGCCCCTGCGAGCTCCCCTCCCATAGCTGATCCTTGTAAAAGAACTGATCCTAATAAAGGCTTTTTCAAAGGAGAAGATGATCTCCTGGCCCTTGTTTTTATCAGTGATCCCTGAAGCTGATGCCCTAGAAACGATCGCAAGGCCAGATTTACAGGCTGAGCTCAGCACGTGCATTTTATGATTCACACATTTACTGCTGAATTTAAATGCTGAGCAGACCAAGTGAAAGCCTGAGAAGTGCTCCAGTTCATGAGGTGGAGGAAGAGGAGGAGAGAACTTCCTCGATCCAGGAGCACGACAGGGGACTTAACGTGGCACTGGCAGCACTCCCCTGACAGCTGCTGCCCTACCTGGCCACCAAGGGTTAACTGATCTGCATTTTGCAGCTCTATTTTCCAGCCATCAAAAATTCAGCAAAGTGCTTATTAACGCTTACGCAGCCTCTGCAATGTGCTGATATGATCTCTCACAGAAACCCACTCAGTAGAGACACAAAAGACAAAGAACAGCTGAATGTGTCTTATTTGTTGATTATCTACTGAAGAATACAATGTTTCCGCTAAATTTTGATTCAGACAGCAATTTGCCAAGATCTGAGGCTGGCCACACCATAATTTACCTGTCTCATGCCAGGTAAATGCTCCTCGCATCAGATTAGGTATTTCATCTCATGTATCTGCATACTCTTTGGGTGCTGTAATCACTTATGATCCCGAAATATACATGCCATGAATTTTAATAGAGATTTTTAAATTAACTTTACAGGAATATATTTTACCCACAGCTTTGGTCAACAGGACAAAACTTATGGCTCTATGAGTATCTCTTTATAACAGGAACACTGAAGATTTGACAAACAATTTTTGCCCCATCACACGTTTTATCATTTTTAATTAATTTAGATTTCTCTTTTTTTGTTGTTTAATTAGTTCAATTTCTTTTTTCTCTTCTTTCCATTTCAGGCATTTCTTTTAGGTATAAAAATCTTGAAAAGAAAACTGTGTGGCTAAATTTCCTTGCAGTAAAACCACAAATCATGAACATACACCAAAGGTATCATACTTGGTGTAGAGGAACAAGAATTCAATAAAAGTATTTGCCTTATTCCAGCCTAGAGTGCACTGAGAACAGCAGCTGGAGTTAAAAGATAGATGACAGTTTTTTTAAGTATTATTATTATCCATTTTAAAGACCAATTTTCCAGATTGTCTCCAGATGGTAGAATTTTAAAGCCAATTTACCTATTTTCTTTGCTGAGAGTTTTGCAGTGATTTTCATGAGAGAGCTCTAGCATTTGTAAAATTGCAAGCTGCTTCCAATGGGAATAGTAAAAGAAATGCTTGTTTGTTTAAATTGGTATTAAGTTAGATAATTATGGCCTAATCTTGTAACTGTCTCTGAA
Organism: Brachypodius melanocephalos; assembly: GCA_013398615.1. Classification (NCBI taxonomy): domain Eukaryota; kingdom Metazoa; phylum Chordata; class Aves; order Passeriformes; family Pycnonotidae; genus Brachypodius; species Brachypodius melanocephalos. Next base: position 3,937,162 of record VZSR01000170.1, read on the forward strand.
TTAATGGATCCTGAAGTGTTGCTAGTAGTTTCTGGTCCTCATCCATTTTTTGTGGCCCTTCATTTCACATAAAATATTAGCAGTGATTTTCTCAACCTTTTTGGAATTTATGGGGATTTCTTTTATGCAAGAATTTTTTTCTATTATTAAATAAAATAAATATTACTGTTTCATACAAGGTTTCAGTAGTACCCTAATACCATCCAGGGACAGAATATCTATGTGACAAGCCCAGATTTCAAAAATAAAGCTGTGCCTGTTCTTTAAAAATCATCTCTTCTAGGCAAATACAGATTTTCATGAAAACACCGACTTGTACCTTGTGGTCCCTCAGCTGATAATAAATATCAGAATACAATAAAAATACAAATAGGTGAAGATCTGGGGATAAATAGTTAGAAAATGTAAGTTGTCTGGAGGATAGAGTTGGAAGAGACCTTTGAGATCATCCAGTCCAACCATCCACGCAGCATTGCCAGTGCAGCCCCTAAACCACCAAACCGTGTCCCACAGCACCAGATCCAGATGCCTCTTACTCACCTCCAGGGATGGTGACTCCATCACCTCCCTGGGAAACCTGTTCCAATGCCTGACTACTCAAACAGAGAAATTCTCTCTCTAATACCTAACCTGAATTTTCTCTATGTTTAAGGGCATTTTTTTCTTGTCCTTTCACTGAAGGCACAGCAGAAGAGATGAGCCCCCACCTCTCTGCAACTTCCTTTCAGGGAGTTTTAGAGGACAATGGGGTTCCCCTGAGCCTCCTCTTCTCAAGACAAAACAAACCCAGTTCCCTCAGCTGTTTCTCATATGACATGTTTTCTAAAGCCTTCCCCAGCCTTGTTGCCCTTGCTGGACACATCTCTCCTCTTAGTTTGAAATTGTCCTACCACTATCTGCCCATGTAAAAAGTATCACTCTTGCTCTTTTTCATAAGCATCCTTTATGTACTGTAAGGCTGCCATCTACATTTGCACCACAGCTTTCTGGAAACTTCTAGAAACTTCAAAAGCATTCCCTACATGATCAGGAAGACAGAAGAATATTCTTTCAGAGGATATTTACAGGGCGAGAGTGGGTGAAACTAGATGAGAAATAGATGATGGGATCAGAAGATCCCAGGCCCACCTGGATGGAAGGGAACATGGGGTGTCCCCAGCCCTGCCACAAACAGGTCTGGTCATTTAGCACAAGGAGCATTCAGCCATTCTCTGTTCAGCTTCATGGATGGAGGTTGCTCAGGCTTCTGATCCAACCTCTATCCTTTTAGTAAAACAGAAGCATCTGGGGCAGGTGCCAGTTTGCCTTATGCAAGGTGTGACAAAAACGTAAAAAAGCAAACACAAAAGAGGGGCAGCATCAAACAGTGTGGGATGGGTGCATGCTTATAAAGCATAAAAATCCTTTTTGTTGCCAGGTTTTGGCATTTTTAGTGTCCATAGTCCCAAGTGATATCCACGGTCAGAAGCAAAGCAGGGTTGTCAGCAGCAAAACAAAGCATGACCCCAACAAGAGCAATGTGACACCCTGCAGCAAAGCATGATCCTTTTTTTTTTTTCTGCCCAGGCATTTCCTGCTGGAAAATCAAAGCAAACTGAAACTTTTGCTTTGGAAGGCACCATCTTATCCTTTCCCTGATGAAATCCTACCAAGGCACAAACACAGAAATCAGAAATACACAAAATGCTCCTGTGAATTAAAGCAGCCTACTTGGAAACCTTCTCATCTAAATGAACTTTAGACATCATTTGTGACATTTTAATACTATTCCAACCAGGAGAAAGCTTCTGCTGAAGCAGGTCTGTAAGGATGCACCCAAGGAAGAAAATCCACCTAGGTGAGAGAGAGCAAAATGAATAGGAGGCAATCCTACAAACAGTTCATCCATCTTTTTGGCTCTGTCCTGCCAGCAGCAAAAGTGCAATGCAAAAGCCATGTGTCCTGTACAACCTGCCAAGTACAAAATCATCACAGCACATCCTCTCTGCCACCAAGATGCAAGAAGAGATAAATTTCTTGAACCTATCTGAACAATAATGAGGGGATGTAGTGTCAGTCCCGTTAGGAATAAGAATAGAATCAGGGTCATATCTCATGAGCTGGCAGTGGCAAATATGGTGGGGAGGGTATCAGATTTTTTCTCTTCAAGAAAGTATATTCTTTATGAACATGCAAGACAGAAAGAGAAAGAAAAAAAAAAAAGGGAGTGTGTTATACTAAAGACCTGGTGGTTATTAATAACCTGAGACCAGCCCAAATCTGCTGGCCCTGGGACATAGATGGTTTAGCAGATGGTTTGAGCTGAATATATGACACCAGTGTTTGAGACAAAAGCAGAGATTGTCTCTGTGGAAGATGAGAAACACTAACTCAGAGACAGAAAGCCATCACAGAGAAGTCAGAAAGTTACAGAAAGAGTAAAACAGATGAGAAGAAAAACTGCACTACATGAGCTTTTCTGTCCCCTGAGAGCATAAAAGGGAATATTCTATACCACACTTGAGGACGCAACAGCTTAAATATATCTCCTAAAATGGTAACCCAAAACTGGATGGCCATTACCTGATGTTTACTGCAGCACTGCATTCCCTATTGCTGTAGCTGGCATCACTGCAGAGAGCTGAATTTCTCTGCCCTTCCACCTTTTTCCTCGAGAAAGGCCATTATGACTTACCTTTTTTCTTTTTTCTTTTAAACATTAACCGAAAGAGAAAATAACCCTTTTTTTTCCCCCAAATCCTTTCCCTTGTCTGGAGAAAAACTTCAGACCCAGGGAAGTCAAATTTTTTTAAAAGCTATAAATATTATCACCCCTATCAGCCAAGGGAAAGCCATAAGGAATTTCAATTAGTGATTGTGGCTTCACTACTGCCAAGAGTTCCTTATAACAGAAAGATAATTATGTAAATTCTGTTAAAGCACCCTCCTCTGTAGAACAAATTGCCTATGACCAAAATAATTACCCAGGGTGTGAGGGAATCCCACCACATGTGGCACAGAGTTTTTGGCAGCTGGTGGTACCAGCAGAGCCAACACACAAGTGACAAACATTTTTAACTCCAGGCATCTGGTATCCATTGTCCCCATGTAGGAGGAGCACAGGGATAAGCACAAGGAAGAGCACATCCCCAGGAGGAGCACAGGGATAAGCACAAGGAAGAGCACATCCCCAGGAGGAGCACAGGGATGAGCACAAGACCTGAATTCCTGCCCTCCAGCTTGGCTACGCAGCACCAGGACCTGGGGATCTGCAGGCACAGAGAAACAAAGATCTTCATCCACAACGCTCCAGGTCTATGTAGGTCTCTTCATCTACCCCATCTCCACTTATTTTGAGAGGGTAAGCAAGATCTGGGTTTGTTTCAGCTCTTTTAGACTGAACCAGATGCAGTCATATTTTTTCTTTTCTTTTTCTTGAAGGCTTGAGCCAAAGCCAGTGGAAGTCAACTGAAAGACAACCAACAACTTCAATAAGTTTTGGCTCCAGCCCTAAACACACACCACATGCCAGACATGATTAGTGATTCTATATCTGTCTCTAGGAAGCACTTAAAAATTGAAATTTGAAGCGGGAAGAGAGTGAGTCTGTGTATATCACACTGGATGTTCGACTGGCTTTAATAAATTTCAGAAGCAGCACACATGCCAGGAGATGTTTTCAATCAATAAATAACACAGAGGTTGAATTGTTCACCTGCCACCTCTTTACTTCCCCTCGGCAGAGGTGGAATTATCTTTTAGCCTCAAGGCTACTTGCAAACTAAAAGTTACATTTACAGAAACATCTATTTGCCAGCCTTTTAATTTTTTTTCCTTTATTTCCACTACAGGCAGTAGCAGTGTTTGACACCCACAAGGACCCTTCTCAGCAAGACATTATATATCACTCCACGGAAATGCATAAATGACAAATTATCCCTGATAGCATCGTGTCTCTGCTGACCTGCTCAAGGTTTAAAGGCAGCTGGCAATTAAATGTCCTGGCTACTGACCTGTTAAAGGCTTAACCATAGCTGTATTTATAAGCAGCCAAGGAAATTGCATGTAATGGTGTTTTGTGGATGTCCTTCTCAAATGGATTTGAGTAGTATTCATTCTTTCACTTCTGATTAAAACTATCTATTGATCTCTCATGTATTATTACTTAACAAGCTGAATCCTGACTTGCCTGCTCTAAAACAAGAATGTTGTTTCCCTTCCACATTACCCACCACAAAGCATTTTGCCAGAGACTGAGAAAGTAGAAAGATACCACTTATCCTGAGTCTACAAAAACTAAAGACTTGTTAGCAAAACTTTCAACTTTTACCTGGTTTTTTTGTTTATTTGTTTGGGGTTTTTTTAAGTACAGGCATTTAACTATTGAGGGTCTTGTATTTTTATTGAGTGCAATAGCATTGCCTTCTCCTGGGAGCAGACATAGCCTAGCCAGTCTTCAGTATTCCTAGACTCAGGATTTAAGACCATCTCACACTTAACTCTCAAGAAATGAAAGATCATTGCTCAAATTAGACATGCCACACAGCTTTCCTCTCTTTGCCTTCCACCAAAGCCCTCCTAATTTAAGACAATCTCTCCTTGCCTTCAGCTGTTCAACTATAGCAAAACAACCCAATGAGAACAATTATGCCTATAGACATAATAAAACTTCCAAGTTTTCCAGAATAATCAGGCTTAGGTGGCAATACCCATCTCAAAGTGAGGATGAATTACAATTCAGACCCAGAACAGAACAGCCTGATGAACCTATAATTCTATGTTGCACACATCATTAATAACTTTATGATTTGCTGCAAATCCAGAACCATAAAGATGTATTTAACCTTCCATCCACCTAAAAGAAAGCTCCTTCCATATCAGACAAGATCACACAACCACATTCTCAGCTCACCCATGTCCTCAATAAAAAATACTAAACAGAACTGGCCCCAGCACAGATCCCACTAATGACTGGCCACCAAAGGTATTTGATCATGTAAGACAAAGTATCATTATTAGTCATGTTTATTGAACCATTTACTATAACCAGCTGAGGAACAAGCTAGGTCCTCCTCCTATATGTACCCCCAGCCCAAACTTTTACATCTGATGAGGAAATGGACTTAGAGCTAATGTGCCTTAAAAGACTGAGAAAGAGATTGAGTAATTTAGGATGATTGAGACACAGATTTGGGCAGACTGTGAAAATGGGAAGAAAAAAAATATAGAGTAGACCAAGGAACATTTTCTGACTAGTGCACAAAGTGTCATCTAAAAGAAAATAAAAACTCCAACACCAAAATCACCTAGGCTTTTACAAAATGTCAGTATTTCATTTTAGAATGATTTCTGTGACCCAATGGCTCTTTTGACATGGTTTGACAATGGCCCAATGCAAGGCACCCACAAGAGTCGCTCACTCACTCTCCCCTTCCACAGCTGGGCAGAGGAGGGGAAA
>VZSR01000170.1:3943449-3974539 GCA_013398615.1 Brachypodius melanocephalos
AAAAAAAAAAAAAAAAGGCACAGGGAGAGAAACTGTTTGCAATGTCTTCCTTATGGGGGAGAAGTCATCAGCTGAGTTTTAGTGCAAGTCAAAAGACTCAAGTTACAGCTTTAAAATGGAAAAGCAACCCCAAAGGAGCAGGGAAGGAGGACAGGGGGGAACACCAAAAAATGCACCATCACACAGAAACAAGGAAAAATGCAAAGAACATATCCCTTTATCAGAGAAAACTTCTATGAACAATTTCTTCTGTTTATTATGTTGCTGATTCTTAGTACAGGACAGACTGCCCTAGCTGGTTGATTATAGTCCTACACTGATGCTGACATTGTATTCAATGTGATGTTGAATTTTTGAATTGAAAACCATTGTCTTCCACGCTTCTGAGGGAAAGGGGACTGTTCTCTCCCCTTCTCTGCTGAGGTTTTTTCTGTACACTAGCAAAAATGCCAAATATTTGCTGGGAGCCCTCTTCCAGTTTCAGTCCACACTGCTACAAACTGAAAAAAGAACTAAACCAAGACTGGTAATTAGCTATACCTGCAATTATCACTACCACAGGGCATCCTGCTGTTATTTGACTTCTACAGTGTTAATATCTGAGATGTATTACATTTGCATTAATTCTAGATGTTTTTCTAGATGAATCTTATTGTCCTTGATGCAATTTTAAATCCCTGAACAGGCTCCTGTCAAAGTGACACATCTCACACCAAGCAGAACTATTACAAATGGAGATGATTACAAGACTGAACTGTAATGAGCTCAAGCACTGGGCAGTAAGAGCACAGTGCTAGAAAAGGGAATTGGAATGCAAGCAGCTCTTTAAAACAGGATTTTCCCCTTCCCTATTCCTATTGTTGAATATGGTTTTAAGAAAGGATTAAGAGCAGCTGATAAACAAAGCTTTATTTCCTCAGAGTATACACACAACCTACACAGAGAAGTCATGACTCCCCTACTACCTTTGTCCTGGATGCCTGGAAATGGTACAGCAGCTTCTCACCAATGCACTCCATTGACAGTCAGCCCTCCTTTCACCCTAAAGCCAGCAGCTGCCTCCTGCAGCCCAGTCAGCTGCTCCCAAACAAGCTGGGAAGCTGCTGCTTGGGAAAGCCAGTGCCTGGGAAAGCCTCTGAAAAGCAGCACTTCAACATCAAACCATGACAGATCTTTCCCTAGAGTTAAAAATACAGGCAGCTGACCATTCAAGTGACCAGGCTGCAAAGAATAAGATAAACCTAAGGCAAGGGCCAGCAGAACAATAAGCAAGCTCTCCCAACACCACACCAAGGAGTGACACTGGACACCTTCTGAAGATCCTCCTCAAACATGAGGGCACAAATTTTCATTGGGATTACCAGCAGACCACAGCTGATGTGGTCCCAAGGTTATTAAGCACTGGCTATCAGCTCAGTCCTGCCTACCATGACAGAGACAGCCCAAGTCATATTGTTGGGCATAATTATTCTGAAAAACTGCTTTTTTTATCCACAGATATTCTCTCTGTTGAAGACATCTGTTGCCCTCATCCTTGAAAGGTGGGCCTGAACCACCAGGAATCTGCACAATTCCAAATTTTAGCAAAGCATTTTAACATTTCCTTATGGTTCTTCCTCAGAAAGACAAAGTCACATTTTTCTGTAGGAAAGTGCCCTGTTGGGAACCTGGGGCAAAGCCATATGTTGCTTTATTGCATGGTGGAGAAGGAAATGGTGCTGATCATACAAACAGGCTGCTCAGCCTGGAAGTGGCATCTAGCAGAGCCTACAGAAAATTAGCTAAGTGAAGTGAAATCACAGGCTCTGCTTGCAATTTTATGGGTGAGGGGTTTTTTTGTTTTGTTTGGGTTTTTTTTGTATTTATTGCACTGGACCAAGTTCAGCTCCTACAAGAGAAATGTGACAGATTTCATCTGACAGCCAAGTCTAATTGTATTTTCTGTACTAAATGACCAAAGACAAAAGTGCACATGTCTAGGTAGTCCAGTGATGTGCCATATGGAGGTCTAGATAAAGGGGTTTTTCTGCTGTTAGAGCTCTCCACAATAACCAGGCATGGCCTGCTTCCTGAGTAACTGGAGCAGAGAGGACAAATCTGAGGAATGGTGAACTAAGATAACGTCCCTTTCATTGCTTGGACCACCAAGTGCAGTGGAAAAAGTAGTTAAAATTGATCAGATATCAACACTCCTGGTAGATACACCAGGGTCTAACCAACATCAAATAGTTCAATGGTGAAATTCAGTTCCTTATTCTAGCATTTACTGCTGACGTAAAAACACTGTTTACATTAGAAGAACTTTTTATTTACATGAAATTCATGACCCTCCAAGATAGCTTCCCCTGGCTTGTCCTGATGAGACTTAAAATACCCTTACATATTTGAGCAATAAGTATCTGTGTAGTGATGCAGCAACTAGTTCTTAATGCAAAATGATTGCTCTTGGAGTCCACACAATCAGATTTCTACCAACCTTCAAGATATTATTGCAGTGCTCTTTTTAGATGCATTGATTACTTTGACTTTTTTGCTGAAACAAGCAAAACAACAAAAAAAAAAAGGTGTCTGACAAGTATTTGAAGGCTTCTCTGATTTTTCCAACTAATGAAAATTTTTCTTTCTACAAGTCTTTCCTTGCTTCAAACAACAACAGCTACAAGAGCACTATATGTATTCAGTTATAGAAGACCTATACAGGTTTAAAAGGCATCCAAGAGTAATTCATTAATCTTAGAATTACTAAGATTCAGTTCTTAGTACTTTGAGTGCAGTCTTGATTACTACAAAACTAACAAACATGGCTGTTTACTATGATTACCATGAAACAGTATATCCAGTGAGCCCACAAGAACACCAAAAGACCAAAAACCCCTGGCATGTGCATGTTCAATGGTCTGCTTGTAACTAAAAGTAGCTGCCAGTTGAGCTCTGGGACCACCTCATGTTGCAATTAGTTACTTACAGATTATGGAGCACAACAAATTCCTGTTCTCTGATACATCCTGCAAATAATGACTATTCTGGAAGAACACAGAAGGAAATCCCTCATGTGCTAATACTGAAGGCTGGAACAAGGTAGATCCTCAAGTGGAGGAAGTCCATCATCATGGAGCATGAACTCTCCATCTTAAATCTGAACACCTGAAGCCTTTAATAAACTTCTGAAGACAGTATTCAAAGAAGGAAATTTTAGTCTATTTAAAACAAAAACAAAACAAAAAACCTGAAGAGTTTAGGATTGAATTAAAAATAAAAAATTTCATTTTTAGAAGCCAATACTTTGTTTCAAATGTAACTACATGTTTTTTTAAAGTTACTCTTGGTTTCTGCACAAGTATTCACAAAGAAATAATTTCAAAAATGTACGGCACCTGTTTTACCAATTACAAACACAGATGCTCTGTTACAGTAGAACTGGACTCTCTTTTTCTCAGCAGAGAAAGTTCATGAACTCTCCATAATTTTAATTACCAAAGTAACTCCTTCAAATTAAACTCCTGCTTAAAAAAATTTTTAAAAAATTTTAAAAGGAGTAAGTCAGCTATGTTGTTTGGGCAGAAATTTACTTTTTTCATGGGCATCCAGAGAATGATGCAACCTGACTGAAGCTAACCCCAAAACACTCTGCTAGAGACAGGTTTTACAAAAGCACTCTGCTTCCCTTTGGTTTCCTTTCCTCTTTGTTTGGCATTTGGATGGCAGAAAAAGGAGACCTATTTCTATCAGCAGCACACAGTGTGTTTTCCAGAAACTGTGCACAAATCCTGAGAGACAACTATAAAAATGGGCTCCAAGTACCTTGGATGGGCTTTCAAAACACATGCAGAATTTTAGCTGCACGATTCCTATCTGTCTTAACTGCTTCACTGCTGCTTTCTGGAATAGGCACACTGTGTCAAATGGGTCCTCTGAGCTTGCCAGCATCCACATCACCACATGCCATCATTTTTCAATCTTACCTCTGCATTCAGCCACTTAGGCTGTGTAGAACAAGCAATCTAGTTATTACACAACCCAGCCAAAGCTTTAAACTGCACTTCACCTTCTCCCACCAGCCTTCAGTCATGCTGAGTGGTATTTTGCTTCATTAATATTGCAGCTGATTCCTGCAAAGTTATCACTCCACATGAGTGAGATGAGCAGCTTCATCACTTTTCATGGAAACACAATCAACCTAGAAAGAGCTGGATTCATTGCACCCAGGAATGAGGGGGACAGTACACAGCTCCTTTCCAAGTGATTTGTTAAAATTGTAATTGAATAGGAATAAGAAACAAAAAACCCCATCAATTTGCTTCAAAATTATAGAACACTGATATACTTCACTTAAAAAGGAAAAGGTAAATATGATTAGGTCAAACAGAACAAAGAAATTCATGGGAATACACATGCACACACAAAATAATGGTCTTGCCTAGGCAGATCCAAGTCGTACAAGTGCTTGTTACAAAACCTACAATAATATCACCTGAAACTGAGGTGGTAAAGAGCACCAGCATTCATTTCCCTTCCTAGAACCAAAGACAGGCACAAACAAATCATTGTGTGCATGGAAGGGCAGATGACCAGCTCCTCCATAAAGAGAGGCTTCTCAGAGTTCTCCACTCTGGTTCCACAACAAAAAAAACCCACAAGCAGCCTCCCCCAAAACAGGAAAGATAGAAGGAATATGGAGCTTGCTAAATGCTAGCACACAAATGGACGTAATGTGAGATTATTTCAAACACTAAGACTTCCCTCAAAGGTTTAGTAGTTCACTGGTGGAACACAATGATTCCCCATCTAGCTAACAGGAAAGTGAGTTTAAAGCTGCAGGAAGCTCTTGTGTTGCACCATGCACCTTGTTGAGAGAGCTTCTGCAGAAACTCAATTTCTGCAAATCAATTTAATTGAAAAAAAAAAAAAGGGGAAAACCTGTCTAGCATCCATAAACACTTGATAGAGTTATGCCAAATATAATCTTTATTTTCTTCCAAGCCAAACTCACAAAGAAATCGGCTGTCCAATTCTCCCCTTTCAGGACTCACATCAAAACTTTCACTTTTTCAGTGAAACATGTTGGGATCCCACTCTTTCAAAATTGTCTTTAAACAAGGCAGAAAGGTCAACCCAGGAAACCACAAAGCTCTACTTTATCTCTATCCTCAACTCCATGCTAACATTGTTAGCTATTTTGTGACTGAGTAAATTGTTGTGTTTGCTTATAAGGATAATAAAACAGATTGGCTGCACAGTGCTTTTAAGGGTATAATCTCTTTTCAAATAGCAAAAATATGGCCTCCTTTAAACCACCAAAAACTGCTGAATCTTTCACTTGAATTTGGTTCAGCTCTTCATTCAGCAATAAAAATTAATCTGCTGATTTAATTTGTGAGTAATAACAATCTCAGGCTAGTCTCTAGGGAACAATATCCATATTGGTGAAACAGTCAAACCACTTTCCAAGAGCCTTCCTGGTTATCTCAGCAAAGGCCATCAAAGGCAAAGAGCCCCAATAGCTTGTCATCCAGATTAGATGTATAAATAAGCAGATGGTTACACATGGTTAAATCAAGTGCATCCAAAAAAAGTACCTCAATTGTGGTCACTACAGGAATTTGCCTTCACAATAAGTTCACTTAAAGTAAAACAAAGATTCCAGAAATTAATTTCAGTTATGAATTCAGTGATGACTTGCTTAATAGAGGAAAAAAAGATCTTTGCAAACTTTGGAAATTCTTGGATAATTGTAGTGCGTGTATTCGCAAATAATGCATTTAATTAAAGACATATTTCATTCCACACTTGAGATATAATACTGGAACAGGAAGCATCACATCACGAAAGATAATAAACCCTCACCAACAGGAGCACTAAAAATGCATTGCGTCCCAAAGAAATGCTTCCTGCTTTCCTGATCCTTAGTTGACATCTGTAAATTCATCCACACTACACAGGACCTATAGATACCCTTATTGCTGGGGCCAAGGCACCCTCTAGATCAGCCCACTACACTATTTTCACTGCCCAAAATTTTATTCCCCATTTTTAATATCAGCTAATATTTATCCTTTCCATTCAGTCACCACAGACAATTCCCTGCAGCAACGGAAAATTTCATTCATCACTGTGCTGGCCAGTCCTGCTACAAGAATGCAATATTTTTAAAGAGCTTTCTCTCAGGAGAAAATGAGATATATTTATCTCTGACTAATCCATTTCTAATACTTACTCTAAGATTAAGGAGTTAAGAGGCAGATACAGCTGCTGTCCTTATCAAATTAATTAGTATAAATTGGCGGTCAGAAAAGAAAATCCACTTGCAGGGAGCACCTAGTTCCCTGCTTCGAATACCAAGCATATTGAATATATCACTGTAAGGTAATGCTCTGCAAACAAAGGATGCTACACAAAAGCAATTGCTCTCCATACTGCTATTCTTAGGCTGTCCACACTCCAGCTGCAATGCTTGATTTCCAACTGGCACAAACTTCTTCCAATTCCAGGCAAAACAGTGAAATGTAAATAACAAGTTATGCTTTTTACGATATGTGTAAAAAGCACGAATGCGCCAAAACAATCAAAAATACAGAAATTTGCTACAGACTATGGAATTCGGGCATGGAATAATGCGTTTTCTTCCCAAATAGGATTGCTCTTCACAAATGTAGGAAAGTCAAAATTTAACAGCAATGCTAATATTTATCACAACATTGTGATAGCACTACAGAAGCCCTCTGTAACATTTTTGCTTTTAGTGAGATAAGAACCAATAGTGTTCATATTACAAATGCTTTTTTATGCTTGCTCAGTAACAATCTTTTGTGAGAGTTCAACACATATAAAAAGAAATACACTAAGAAATATTATTTTGGATCATTCAAATGCAATTTTGGGTTAGTTCAATGCAGTGATTGAATAATTTCAAGTCCTCATGTTACAAATGGAGGGGGGAGACTTTAGATGCCCAGGTTTCTGGCAGTAGGCAGCAGTTTTATCGAGGGGGGCAGGACCCCAGAATCCACTCTCGCTCACAAGTTTATAATAATGACCAATCAGGTCTATTAAACACGAGTTATTTATTGAATAGACACAAGGAAAAGCAGATGTAAGGCTTTAACAGGCTTCTCACTGCACAGGATATACAAAAGAAACACCACTAGTGGGTTCATAAGACAATGCATCATAATAAAGGTACCTATATTACAGCTAGTAAAGAAACAGCATAAATTAGGAACAGAATATAGCTTTTAGAAGTGATACACTTTGTAGAATTTAATGTAAACCTACCAAAAACCTATTCTTTGTGGAAAGTCAGAAGGGATTCTTCTGAAACTACTACTGAGGTGCTTGAGAAGCACACAGACTCTAATTTTGACTTGGATACCATCTTTTTCTGTCAAACAAGAAGTATGTCAGAGTTTCAAACTTTTAAGGTTCAAATTATTGGGAGAACACCCTGGAAAAACCAGACTATAGAAGAACAGATTATTCAGAAGGCACAATATCTGATATAGCTAAAATGTGATCTTTAATGTGATCGTTAACATCTGTAACTAGGACTATTTCCAATAAGGAAAAAAATAAAATTCTTAGAAGAAACATGGGGGGGAAATATCAAACATTCATTTAAGAGGTAGATTCAAGTCGACCTAACAAAGGCAAGTAAAAATTCTGATTTTCATTTGTTGTCTGCATAGGAACCTGCTGCTCTATATGACTGAAACACAAAACACCCTCCAGCTATAGAATTACCAGATAAAGACATTTTACTCAGACAAATTATACTCATGCACTGGGTTGGGTTTCCATGCTATTATCTGTCATTTACACTCCACTCTACATCCCCTCCTCGTAGGTCCTGCAGAGGTTCCATTGCACAGGGCACAGCTGGCCTTGCCAAAACCAAGATATGAGTAGAAAGAATTTCTCAATGAGACCCAATGCAAGCTCTGATGTGGGAGAGAAATGCTGTTCTCTTTGTGACCTTTTGTCTCCTGCAGCCTAAAAGAAGGATAAGTCACACAGTGACTGTCCTGGGATTGAACCAGCAAAGACACTTTTGACAGTAGGAGCCATTGCCAGCTCTCATTTCAAAAACTGAATTTCAAGAAAGACGGATTTGGCTTTTATGAAAGATGTCATTCTATTGAAACTAAATTTATTTTCAGAGGCTCCATAAACTGGCTGAGTGAAATCTTAACTGCATTAACTTTTTAAGATATATTCGAAAAACTGTATTTCATGGGACTGCTGTAAAACCCAGACTTAGTACCCATAAATCCTCTCCTGAAAAGGAATCCATTCTGACATGTTTTATTGATCATAACTTAATAATAAACCCAGACTCTCCAGACATGCCCAGCTGTATTTGTGCAGGATTCCCAATGCACTACCAGATTAGGATCTGGCATAAGAGATTCAATTGCCTGCCCGTGGAGATTAGGGGACTGCAGGTCTTATTTTTTGTAAAACTATTAAGTGTTTAGCCTACTCTTTCCAGTGAGTCTCACCAAAGACATTCTACACTGTCATTAGCCAAAAGGAAGCCCCTGTCATATAAATCAGTTCATGCCTTAAAACGTTTAAATATAGCATCTTATTCTCCAGAGTGTGCAAATTCATTATCCTACCCATAGATTTTGGGGGAGCAGCAGCCTTGAGACATGTTCTTCTGTGACCCTTATTTTTCTAAGCCCAGGGAATTACTCAGGTATCAGCCAAGGGTGCAAAAAAAGATCACATCTGAATGTCAATCATAGCCCATGTGCTTTTTCTAACTCAAGCATCTTGACTCTGAAGTGATTGGTCTTCTCCCTCTGGAGTCAGGCTGAGTGATACAGCAGCTCTCTCAGTTGTGATATTAACATTCCAAGTCAAGACTCGATTCACATCTCCATCTGAGAGACGAGATACAAGACCTTAGGCCTGCAAGCACTGCAGGGAAGTTTAGTTTGATTCTCAAAATCCCTGGTGTTTTACAGATGGAAAGGAAACCAAGAGGCCACAAGTTAAAATTCCTCCTACAGAACACAAATACACTGTTGAGATTTCAAATCAACACGGTGTCTTGGTTTGGAAAGACAGGTGTCTGCCAGGGAAAGCTGGAGCTTCCCTTGGAATGGAGAGTGTAAACCTCCTCCCTCCAAATTAAGGTAACTTTGCAATTAAGGGGGCTTTCAGGCAAAGACATGGGAATAGGAATAACAGTTCTTTACTAGGAATGTTTAAAAAATACTAATGTAGTAATACAAAAAACAATCCTAGAAATACCGACAGAGTCGGAACATGACCTGGCACTCTGTTGGTCAGGGTGTTGGGAGCAGTCCAGCCAAGTCCTCCTGTAGTGACAGATGTGGTTCTGTTGGAGCAGAGATGATCCTCCAGAAGGGTCCAGTGGGGGTGAGATGGGCCCAGCCTTTCTCTGGGAATCCCCTGGAAATGGGCTGTCCTGGTGGTCTGAATTGCAGGTTTTATCCAGGTCATGCTACTCTGGAGAAGAATGCTGGAACCCTGCTGCTTTTTGGGAGAACCCTACAAAGCACATTCCAATGGTGTGTCCCAAACCTGACCAACAAAAATCCACTCCTCCGCACCCCAGTAGGCGCTGCTTGCCCCTGCAGCTCTCAGAGCAAAGCACATTCCTCCCTGTGGAGAGATGAGGCTCTGTGTGTTGACTAGCCATGGGTCAAGCCTGTGGATAAGAGCCTTAGGACTGGGAGCTTTCTTTTCCTGTTTTTCTGAGGAGCTGCAGCAAAGAGCCCCAAAGGTTTGGGTCACTCTCCTTGGTAACCCTTCTAGCTGATGGTGGCAGCTGCAAGGTGGTGCTCAGCTGAGTGGGTCAGAGTTCTGCCATGGAACAAATCATAATATTTTTGGACTACTCCTTTCCACAGGTCACTCAAATCTACTTTTTTAGCATGACTTTAAGGAGGCTTTACTTACATTGTTTCAAAAGGAAATTTTCATCTTGGACTAGTTCCCAAAACCAGGCATGTTCTAGTAATAGCTACATCATCTTTATAATATTTCTACTTTCTCAGGATATAGAGAACATCAGAGAGAAGACTTGTGTTTTCACAAACACACAGATTGATCTTCTGCATGTTCACATTTCACTCTAGGTTTTTAAGCTCCTTTCAATACTGAATAAGCTATTCAGGAATCCAAGAGAAAAAATCAAAATAACTTTTTCACTGTGTAATCTCTGAAAATTCAAGGAGTTACAAAAAGGTAAGTGTGGTTAGAAATGTAAGAAACAAAAGCTAAGAACACTTTTCATTTGCTCTATTTTTCTTAGGAAAGAGAAGGAACAATATTTAGATTCTCTCCCCTCTCTTCTCTACCAAGTACAATTTTAAATTTCCAAATTTTCAAGTGGTAGGGCAAAAGATGGAAAACCAAATGTCTCAAAAATCTCACATTAAAAAAAAATGGAAAAAAATACTCCATATAACATTGGACAGACCAAAAAAAAGTGTCTTTCTATTTTAAATCATGTGAAATAGAGACAACTGAGATAGTTGACAGAGCCACAGAGCTGTTTAGCTGCAGTTATTTACAATGTTCTTTGAACCAGAAAGACAACATGGCCATACTCAGTGACAGTTGTGGAAGATTGAAAAAAAAGAAAAAAAATAGTAGTTATGACTGAACTAGTTGTAGCAGTGCAGTGCTATGGGAATCTGGAAGAAAAATAGCACAACAAACCATTCTGGAAATCTCTAGTACTGAAATTGAAATTCCAATAGTTAACCTTACTATAACACTTCAAAACTATAGCATTTAGCATTCAAATTTCATTTTACAAGTAGTTTGACATTATGGAAAATTAAGTCCC
The DNA here is from genome assembly GCA_013398615.1 of Brachypodius melanocephalos. Lineage (NCBI taxonomy): Eukaryota > Metazoa > Chordata > Aves > Passeriformes > Pycnonotidae > Brachypodius > Brachypodius melanocephalos. The sequence continues at coordinate 3,954,272 of VZSR01000170.1, forward strand.
CAGTTATAAAGCTACCATTTAAAATCCACACTCTTAAAGAAACTGGTTGAAGGAACCAATAGATACAAGAAAATAAAATATTTAAAATAGATGGCAATGGCATTCTACCTTAACTCATTGTGGAAAGCATACAGCAACAATTCACCTGGATGGGGCTTTCATGATTTGAATTCTGCTCACCTATTATAAATGTGCATGTAGGAAGGAAAACTTCCTCATCAAGTTTTCTGTGGGACAGGGAACCTCTTAAAGAGAGGAAAGGTAAAAACAAATAGCTCTTCTTTCTTCTCACACTCATCCTAGCACCTGGAAGTCCGGATTAACATCCCATTACACAGCCAGGAAACACACATAAGTAAAAATAAAATCATACAGTCTTGGCAGGAACGAGGCTCACCTGGGTTTAAACTCTGCCACCCAATGTAAAACAAATTAGACAGATTTTGGCTTCACTGTAGTCAGTGCAAATGCCCCATGAAAGGTGCAGGATTAATTTAATATGATTCACTACAATCACTGATGTCTACAGAGGCAAAGAGAAACTATTTTATAATGTTGTTCTGTAAAACACAACCTTAGCCTTGGTTTCCCACACAGATTCTGAATAAAAGAGAACTAGCTTCAAATATAATCGCCATTATATCTTAATGAAAAAATAATTATATCTTAATGAAAAAAATTCGCTTCTGGAGCTAAAATGTTCACAATTGCCCTCAGTTGCATTGTGGGGGGGGGGGTTCTGCAATTCTTTGACACAGAGATATCAAAGCATTGTGAATAATAGAAAGAGACAAGGAGAAAATCATCTTTAAAATACAAGCATATGAGAATATTATAAGAGTGACATGAACCTGCTTATAACATATAAAGGAACAGAAAAATATTATTGACTCATGTTTTATTTCTCAGATTCCCAAGCTATCATATATCATCCTGAGATTAGCCCAAAGCAAACAGATAGACACTTCAAAAGTATGACTTCTTTTTCTCAACACAAGCAATCCTTGAAGAAAAAATTAACCATAAAAATGCAAAGTTTAAAACCTGTAAAAAGCAAATTGGAAGGAGGGCTGTACCTTAGTTGACTACTTGTAACTACAGTGCCTAGTCTCAGGGTCAAAAAAAAAAAAGGGCTGCTCTCCACTTGACACCCCCAGCCTGATGCCAAATGGCAGCAGCAACCCAACATTCTTCCATCCCATGGACATTATTCTGCCTTCCTGCTCTGCCAAGAGCATCTGAACACATTTGAGCTTATGACATCACATCCTTGAACCACACAGTATGGGAGCAATTAACAAGTATTGCAGATGTGGCTCCTGTGCAAGGACAACCTCCCTGACCTCTGGGAATCATCCAGATCCTCAGCCATGGGAAGAAGCAGGAAAGGAGATCACTGGGGCCAGCATCCTCCAGTGCTAGTCATGTTCTCCACACCCAAATGGGTTCATCCTAACTCCATCAGGGGGGTGCCCTTGCTGTGCTCTGGCCATTTCTCCCACTTAGGCACCACCAGAACCTGCCCTTTTCCCACTCTCCTCCCTCTGGTAAGTACCAGGTGGCACTTGCTCATCTGAATACCCTGGTACCAGGTCACCAGGTCAGGTAAGGTTTTCACACTATTTCACAGCTTTTCACATCCAGGCCTTAAGGAGCAGAGAGGGAGATTATTAATATTTTATGCATGCTGTGGCAGGTAAAGAGCTGTGCAGATACTGTTTGATTACATCATTAAATCAACTTACTTGATCTCCTAAAAGACCTTACAGTGTCCCCTTCTTTCACTTTGAAAACAGGAGTGAAATCACCTCTAGCAGCCTGTTATATTCTCATTGAGCCCAGCAGGCTGTGCATGAGTTTTACAACATCACCCACCCCTCCGTGTTCAGAAAAAAAGGGGAAATTAGAGTAGAATTGGGATATAGTGCATGTGGGGGGTATTGTCATGTTTTTGGACTGCACCACAATCTGTGCAGCCATGCCAGAAAGAGGAAGAAAAACTAAATGCAGAAATCTATATTCCCTGTCCCTGTGAAACTCCGGTTGAAATCCTAATCAAGACAAATACTTCATCGACAATACACCTCCTATTCATAAAGAGAAGGACAATGGTAGAAAAAATTAGCTGACAAATGCAAACAGCACTATCATCCATCCTTGCCCTCTAACAGTAAACATCAAGTTTTTCCAAAAAAAGAAAAAAAAAGGCACATCAAAGCTGAAAGGCAGAAAACAAAGTAGACACTTAAATTAGAAATTATTAAAATTGAATTTTAAATGAAGAATGCCCAGAAGCTGGCCTGTTTATGATAAACCTCAGGGTTTCTGCATGGCTGGATTCACATTAGCAGAGGAATGATAGCCTCACGTATTCACTGATCTATTACCTCCAAATTAGAAATGGAATATTGCATTAGCATGCAGACGGACACGAGGCAGCACTACAGAGGAAACCAGTGTTCCTGCCATAAGCACTGGAGAATCACAGTGCACACCTCTGTATAAATAACAAGGTAAAGGGGAAAGCTGAGCTTGCACTGTTCTGAGGTTTTTCCTGGCTTTTCTGACTTTGGAGGCCAAAACTCTGCTGGTGTGGGCTGGACCCTTGAAGAAGACTGCACAGTAGGCATTAGGATACATTGATGGGCAACTTTTCAACCACATGTACTGTGCCCCAGAAAAGTTCAGAATTAAGGCAAATAAGGCTACTGATTGACACCAAATCTGGCAAATCATTTTGGTTGAAAACATATTTTGTGTTTAAAACCTTTTATTTTGACATAATTTAAGTACTTGGAATTATTTAACTCCTAAACACACTGAAGCATAAACACTTCAAAGCAAAAATAGTTCTGAAATGTAAGAGCTCTCAAAGTTCTAGTTTTGTTCAAAAACACCACCATCTCTTCCCCCTCAGCTATCTGATTTTTTCAGCAAAAAGCTAATTTTTCACTGGCTCCCTTGGGAATCTGAGGGAGAATTCAGAAAAATGAGAGAAGGGAGAGAGGGAAAAACCCTCAGGCCTCAAGGTAACTGGATTGCTTTGTCCCATGTCAATGAAGGCAGAGTGGAGAAGACCAAATAACGAGCTAGCCAGAATTGCAGCACCTCAAGCAAGAGAAACTGGAGAGTACATGGGTCTCAAGACACAGGACTTAAATAAACATCCTGCTGACTGTCCAAGCAGAAAATCTGCTTTGCTCTTGGGTTCCAGGAACTTCACATCCTCTTTGTTTCCAGGGTAAATCACTCCTCCTGTCCTATAAATATCACAAAAGCAGAGATCCTCAATACATCAGCTAATATACATATATAATGTATAATACAGACTGTCATAACCCTAAATATGAGGCCCAGAGAGGCAAGCAGACAGGAGATTCCTTGTTTAGAAGCCACTTAACCAGCTGTCAGGAGGTATGTCAGTACCTGAGGCTGGTGCAGCCCACTGACTTGAAGGCAAAATGCTGACAGATTTATGTCATAGCAACCACTCTTTTACCAATAATTTTCAATCTGAAACCCTTTCAAACATAGTCTGAAGGGCTTAAAACCAAACAGAAGTTATTCCATTTTCCCTTACTTGAATACATGGCAGGTTAGCTGCATTCAGTCTTGCCTGAAGGAGAAAGAGATATTAGCATAGAAAAAATCAGAGATTTTAACAAATCTATTAGATTGATCTAGCTATTATTTTAGGAGGTATTTGCCCTCTCGTGCACATGTGGTTAGGCTGGAATACAATTGTTAAAAAAGGCAATCTTTCAGTATCACTCTGCTGGAATAATGTGTACAGCATTCACATGCAAATAGACAATCTGTGAGAGTCTGCTCAGTAAGAGGGTCTTTTTATAATGAACACCTCCATCTCAGTATTGGCAGAAAGGAAAGGGAATTTTAAATCCCAGACATTTTAAATCCCAGTTCTCCAATCCACTTCAATTTCTTCCCCCTTATCACATCTCAAAACTACAGTACCTGTTTTCTCTAAAACTTCGCAAGGCTTAAGTTCCAATTGCCATCTCCACTGCTGGCTATTAAACTGTGCATACCCTACAGGAGTGTAATTAAGGAAGCATTAAGGTTCTTTCACCAAAGGACAGTTCATTTGTTGCTGCTGCACTCTTATTTCAGGAGGTTAACTTCTTGGCAGCCCTTGCATGTCCTAGAGTCAATTTGCATCCCAAGGATGGAGGGGAGTGGGCAGGACTTTATCTTCTCCCCTCTCATTTATTGCCACATCACTCGGCAGTGCTGCTGACCTTTCTCACCTTGGAAACAGGGACCACACACTATTGGGACCGTGGGAACAGAGACAAAATCCCTTTGAAATAATATACCTAATGATAAAAATATTAACAGCATGATGATACCCTAAACGTCCCAATGTTAAAAGCAGGCTGTTATTTTACCTACTCTCCTACTTGCCTCCCACTAAAATATTAAAAGCATGATGATACCCTAAATGTCCCAATGTTAAAAGCAGGCTGTTATTTCACCTACTCTCCTACTTTCCTCCCACTAAAAGGTTAAAGTACTGGTGATTGTGCAGCCAGAGTTATTTGTAGTTACAAACAAAATACTACACTTTGTCTTCTGCTTGGAGCAGCAGTGCTTCAGGAGGAAGTCACACTCTGTCCTGGAAAGAGAGCCATCACAGTTCAGAATCCTCCTGTGTGGCCTTACTTTGGCATGAAAGGCATCATGCTGACCATCTAGAAACCTCTGCCATGGTCCTGAAGCAGAAACAGGATGCCTTTAGAAGGAGGAGGAAATGAAAGGATTGGCTGCTGAAACATGTGAAATTGCAGCCACTAGGGAATGTGTGATGGAATTAGCCTGAAGTGATGGAATTCACTGCAGAAGCTCCTCAAGGGGATTTCAACCCCTTTGTGTCCCCAGAGAGAGACTTGCTGCCATCACCAGTGCTGGCTGTACCTGCTGTGCACAGCTGAAAGAATCAGCATTAATAAAACCACCAGGCAGCACCAGCAGCCTCATAAATGGCAGCAGGAGAAGCTGGACAATGTCAGGGCAGGCATGAGGGAGGGAGAGCAGCAACAACTCATCTCCAACACTGTAATTCCCTGCCTGTTCCTGTCTGGGTTTTGGGGAGGGATACAAAATCTGCCCTGCTTCCTGCTCTTCTCCCCATGCACCCAACCTCCACCTCCTCCATTTTTCACCAAATAACAGCAAACTACTCACATTTCCTTTGAGGAAAGCACATATATCCCTCAATTTCTGGGCTCTCACACAGCCCAGGGCAGCCTCTTGGAAGCAACTGCAGGCAGATGTGGTAGAGAATAATCCAGTACAGGATGGAGCTCTATGCACAAGTCAATAATTAAAGTGCTTCTACTTCAACAATGAGATAAATCCTGAGCAGGAGAATGAACTTATGGAGTAAGTTTAAATGTGCCTTGATCCGTGATTGATGGGTATGAGAGACTGCTTCATACTCTGCAGTGACCTTATTCATGTTTTCTCCTCTGACAACAATTCCATAATAAATTGCCCTGACTGATAAAGACATCATTAAAAGTATTCTGAAAACCCATCCAGTAAGCCATGCACCCATGACTGTGCAGTACCTAAATTTGCAGGCAAGTCAGTCTAGTAACAGCTAATTTGGGAAAACTATTCATTTTTATTTTAGAGAAGCAATGGTTGTGGTGCATAGTGATGAAACCATTTTGACTTTAATGTGTCTATCATCTGAAAAATTACTTTCAAAAATGCCTTGAAAATTAACCTTCCTTCATTTTCATTCTATGAACAAACACCTGAGGAGAACAGAGGTCAGAAGGTGATTTTAAAACAAAAAAAAATTGCCAGCACTCATGTCACTACAGAAGATGAAATTGAATGTTGTTTATTTAGCCCTTTTCTTGCCTATAGTTCAACCAAGTCAAAACCCTATGTGTAGCATACCCCAATAAACAGTTCTGAATACCAGACAAATCACCCCAACTGAGTTAAAAAGAAATGGAAGGAGCAGACAGAGAAATAAAATATCACAAACCTGAAGTGTGAGCTGTTCTTTTTGATCGAGAACTGGTTTCACAATTCCAAATCACTTCCTTCTACGCCTTAACTTAGTAGAAATAAAAGTTATCTTAGGAACCTTTGCAGCAACTTGGCTGAGCTCTCAGAAAAGCAGGAGAGACAGTCTATAGACACAGCCTTCTTTGCTATAGTGGCTTTACAGAGTATCAAAATACTTTTTAAAACAAGGGAACAACTTGGGTTTTTTATCCTCAGGTAGGCAGCTAAGAACCAGTGAGTGTTCTGTGAGGAAGCAGTCTTACTGAGCAAAAGGGATATCTGCACATATTCACTGTTATTAATGGCATTTTGAGGAGTTAAAGAATGCTTTAATGGCATTTTAAAGGAGTTACAGAGTTCTAGAATGGGTCAGATTGGAAGTGAACACAGTGGGTCATCACTCCCAGCCTGTAACAGCCTGAAACACAAAAAAATTCTCTCTTTCTGATGAATTGTGTTATTTTTATATATCAGACAGACATTATGAATAAATATTTACAGAGTCCTTTATCAAGCCATTACTAGCCTTAGATGATATATCAATCAAGTGATAAGGAACAGCTCCACCAGCTGCTATTCATCTTCTTTACTCAAAACTGTGTGTACTATTTGCTCCCAGGAGCATGGAAGCCTTAAAGGTGTCCTAATAGTAAAATTCCCTGTATTTCCTTAGATTGGCATCCTAGAAGAGATCTCTATTAGGGTCTAGCCTTTTGGCCCTAGCTCTTAGGAAACTTAATTCATTACTGTGAGAAACATGTTATTTCTATAGAAATTCTCCTTTATATGCAGACAAACTTTATTGGATTTTTGTGGTATAGTTTTGGTTTTTTTTCTTGCTGCATTATAAATGCTAAACTGTGAGGAATATACACTGTAAAGCACCAAGCAGGCTACAAATTGTTTGCCAAATATCATACCCTATGGACTGACCACATTAGCACAGCAAGGAAGGAAAGGAGAGTGCTGATGTAGCATGAATAATATATGATAAATCCTCACTTCTGTAATCTCAGTATTTGTTTTCTCTTTTACCAATGGAAGCAAGCAAGAAAAAATTGTAGGATTTAGCAAGTGTATATTTTGTTTCACATGAAGGAATATTAAGACTTATTAACTGGTCCTGTATTTTTCAGATGACATAGTTGCCTCAAGTTACTTCAGTTTTTGGCAATGCTACAGAATTACATGGACAAGCGGGCAGTTCCCAAGAAGCCAAGGATTTCACCACATGGATACAGAGCAATGAAAAGAGGATTTAAGTACACCCCTTTCTTCACTGGAAGATTACTGTAATGAGATAAATAGCATTATGTAGCTCCTAATTCTCTTTTCTCTCATCCTTGCAGCTGAGTGTCCCTGCTTTATCAATAGGGATGAAGGCTTGTGACTAATGTAAACCAAGCAGGCATCTCTAGAGGGCCAGGAAATCAAAAAAATTATAAACCCAAATGAAACCAAATAGTCCTTTGTTGCAGCAGCACTCTTGTTAGAGGGTAGAAATGAGCTGAAACACAGACTCCTTGTTTATCACAGCATGAAAAGGGTCCTCGTTTATTCCTCTTTACAGCTCAGCCATCCTGACCCCAACCATTCACTGACTCTGGCTGCAGCAGCTCCTGCTGGAGGTCTCCCCTGCAGCCTCTGCCTGCTGGTTATTCCCTGCTGAACTCTGCCTGCAGGGATCAGTGTGCACACACTGGGACTGCGGGCTTTTACCCAGCCAGACTGTGACTGCAGGTTCCAACAACAGGCTCTGACTGCACACCCACACTGACCTCACAACAGGAATTCTCTCTCCCCAGGATCCTGCTTCTTCATGAGCCTCTCCTTCCCAGTTCCTCGAGGTTTCTCCTCATTCATGACTCTCCCTCACCAGCTAACCCACTCCCTTTTATTACACTTGTGTTCAATGGCTATAGTTGTGACTCATCGGGGCCAGGCTTTATTGGGTAATTAACACAGATGTTACTTATCAGGAGTGAAGTCACCTGTATTCCTTTCTCCTACAGTCCTTCACCTAAAAAAAACTCATTCACATTTATGATCCTATGATGCTAGATCCCAGGAAAATCATATATCAGATCTGCCCTGAAGGGCTGGGATAAAGAGAGAGACCAGGCCTTTAAAGAGAAAAAGATCACAAGGATTATTTCCTTAGGGGGAAAAAAAAAATCAAAAACCATTTTGTTTGCTTTTTCACCTCAAAAACAACAACAAAAAAAATCTCCCAACATGAAAATTCCTCCAAATAAATGAACAAAAAAAAAAAAAAAAAACCACACACACACAAAACCCCAAGAGCTGGAAGCAATCACCCAGCATGGAAAATTAACTAAAATGCTGGAAAATTATCAAATGGAACAGAAAATAGTCTTATAATGGGAAATGTCAGGCAACCCTAGAAAAAACTGAAGCTTCCATTCCCACCTGTAATCACCACCACTGCACTCTTAATAGGCAATCTACAATTAGACACAGATGGTGATAAAGATGGTGCAGTATTCTGTTAATGCTTGTGGTTATATATTTTGTTAAACAAAGTGCTCAGACAAATTAAGGGCACTCCTGGAGATTTCTCCTTTAGCTCTCCAAGATCACCTCCCAAATCAGAGGGCGAGACTTAGCAGATGAAACTGTGTAAAGACAAACATAGATAATTTACATTATTTTAGGATTTTGCATTTCCTATTGTTCTAGTGAATTCTGAGTGATGAGAGAGAGTCTATTCCACTTAAGTCTCTTTTCCAACAAATAAATGTACTAAGAATTCTATTTTGGACAAAACACAAAAAAAACCACCAAAATCAGCTTATGCAAAAGTACATGCTGAAAGGTAAAAGCAGAATTCTATAACTGGAAAAGAATTTAGTAGGATATTTTAGAAAAGACCTTTTCTGTACTCAAAATAAACTGCATTGTGTATAGAATGTTTCAAGGTGGTGTGTGTGTTGAAATCCATACTTCAACAGGGTTGATACATAAATATTATTAAACCAACTTGTTTTATTCCTCATAAAATTCCTCTGAAAAAAATCTTTTCCAATAATTTTTTAAAAGTTTTCTCCTTTTGATAGCAAAGAATATCAAAATACACAGAAAACTTCTTTAGAACTCCTTTAATACAGCTAAAGTGTTTTCTATTTTATCAAGAAAACATTGATTTGCTTCTCTAGACATTTAAAAGTGTCTTAACTTCTTGAAGACCAACTTGTGAATAGTTTTTTCTATTCACAAGAGGAGAAAACTAACAAGGCAGATGCACAAAGGCTCTCAAGGAAGGAAAGATGCCAGCAGCATGTTTTGAAATCTCAAACAAAACGATGTCTTTTGTCTTAATTAAATATCCAGGAGGAAAAAAATCCCAAAAATTTTCCCAGAGTAAGCAAGCAAGTGGACTTTGCACATGCTTCACCTTATCACTTCTTCTTATGGTCTTTCTGAAAGCCAACCACTAATTACCATGTTCAGAACAAAAAGCTAGAAACCTGAGCTGAGCCGCTTTTAATTCGATTCTGTTCCTTCACCATCATCAGCAAAATGAAGTTAGCTTGAGCAGAGGCAAATAATTACAACCGTTATAAAAAATAAAATACATTTTTTCAGATATTAATATGTCATACAGTTTAAGATAATAACAGCTTCTCCTGACAAAAACCATTATGCTTACACTACATTTTCCCAGAAATGGGAATAACTCACGTGATGAAAAGACAAATTTAAAGAAAATTTATTATTAGTAGGACTAGATAATTTACTAGTCTTAAAGCTGATCTCAGAATGGAGAAGCCTCTATGGAGTTACCAAATCTTCAATTTCATAGAAATTGGTTTAAGACCAGTCCCTTTTATCCACTGGACTTTGCACAATAGATGTGAGAGAACGTCTTTAGTCCCAAAATTGTTTTGACAATTCAGAATCAGTTTAGTTAAGTAATGTAAGGCAGAAAAGTCCACAATCCGTTGCAGAAGTATTTTGCCCCCTCAGAAGTCAAAACCATACTCAGAATGAAATCACCTTTGAAATCCACACACAAACTACTGCTAGGTTTGGCCTTATGGGTTTCATTTAAATTGTAATTCTTGCTCGCTTTCTTTCTTCCCCAAGACATGGCAAAATACCCTGGCAACAGCTACCTTGTCTTTCAAAATACATCATAATATGCAAGCCAAATCTATAAGACATGCAAAAAAAAAAAAAAAAAAAAAAAAAAAAAAAAGGCTATCAGACTTTTAACCTGGCAGTATTTGCTAAACAAAACCTCCAAGGCAGAGCCGCAATAGCATCAATCTGGATATTCTGAAGCTGTGGCAACTCTGAAACAAGTTAATTCAAGCAGAAAAACAGACTGTCTCTCTCAGATTATCATGTTGCTTCAAGGATATTCAACTACATATACATATTTTATACCTATATTATATATATATATTTGAGGGTTTTGCCTTATTTTCATAGGGATGTTTTACACAATCTGGTTGTTGCAGACAAAAACCTCTGTCTGACAAACTTGCCTATCTAAAGGAAAATAGTTTAATTAGACATCCTCTAGGATGTTTTATGATCCAAAATGAAATGCCTTCTAGGCCACCCCAAGCATTCACACACTGAAAATCCGTGTCAGCCACAGAGAGCAATCAGCTTTAGCCCTGGGGAAAAAAACATTGTGCAGAAATGCCCAGGCTCAGGCTGGAGGGCTCCACAAGAGTCATTATGAGTGTAAATGCCAAAAAAAAAAAAAAAGTGAGGGGAATGCTCCAGCTAATTACTGAATGAGAGACCTGAGTAGGCAAAAAGAAAGAGCCCATTCTCCACTCTCCTGGGACACATGCAGACTAGCCATCAGCATGGCACCACTAATCCTCCTGCCAGATTTCTTCAGATTATTATACAGCATGAAGAGAGCAAAGGAAATTCAGACCCAAGTTTCAAAAAAAAAAAAAAAAGTTTTCTGCAAGGATTACATCTGTGATGGTATTTCAACAGTGGTTAAAGAGGACCATGCACTCACCACAGATCAATTTGCTGGCTGAGACTTGGCTAGTGATATTTTTTGAGAGGACCATCGAAGTGTTGAATCCCTTCACCAGAGTATTAATCCACCTGTTACACTGGAGACCCATTCCCAGAACCTCTTATAGCCATAGTTCAGGTCTCCCAGTGTCAGAGAGGTTTTTGATTCATTATTCATCTTTATGAAAAAAACAAAGGCAAGCAGGCAGGATCTACATAAGGAAAACAAAGCATGACCCCTCTTCCCAGGGATAGCAGCTGAACTGAAAAGTGTCCTCTTGGAAAAAGTGGGCACTAGGGAAGCATGGCAATGCAATAGATTAAAAAAATATAGAAAAGAAAAAAAAAAGGGGAGAGAAACTTATTCTAATTTTTTAATGGAGATTCCACCCATACAACACCAGAAATCTCCACTCAGATGGAGAACCAGATAATTTTAGTCTGGGTTTTGAACTAGAGGTGAACTCACATCTCATTTATGCTTGATTTATACCTCTTTTCTTTAGCCTGTTCTTCAAATGTAGGGATTGCTTATTGGTGGTTTCATGGAAGAAAACCCCTTGAAGTCTTTCCCAGCAGTCACACAGAATGAAGCAGAACGATGGCTGCTCTAGCAACAAGTGAGGAAGCTCCTCTCCAAGAACAAACAAGTATTTCCCTCATTCACAGCAGTATATCACTTATCACAGTTACAGATTATCATACACGGTTCAGTATTGGCCAGCCTGTACAGTGGCATTGTAGAAAGATCAAGATTTAATTAGCTGAATATACTCTGACCAAGGAAAATCATTGAAATAGAGAAGATTTGACCTACTGTTGACATCTTGACAAAGGATTCATGCAAAATGCAGTGATGATGATGGAGACAGAAAGAACCTCTTTATGTAGAGGGTGGCAGAGCACTGGAACAAGGAGGTCTTGGAGTCTCCCTCTCTGGAGACATTCCAAATCCGCCTGGATGTGTTCTGGTGTCACCTGCTTGAGGTGAGCCTGCCTTGGTCGGGGGGGTGGGCTGGATGAGCTGCAGAGGTCCCTTCCAACCATATCTATTTTGTGATTCTGTGACAGTAACAATTTACTCTTATCTGAAGGGCAGTCTCTTACTCTCACACAGCCCAGAGAGGCTGTGGCACAGTGCAGGGTGTGCCTGAACCTCAGCAGCCCAGGCATGGCCCTTTCTGGGCTGACCACACAAGACAGAGGGAGCCCAAACGCCCAGAGAAGGGCTGAAGATAGACAGGCTCTCTGATTAAACAAACCATCACAGATGAAACACATTTTTAAATGCACCAATTTATCTTCTGCCTGCAGCTGCTATTTTTCAACCTGGAAGGTGGGAAAAGATCAGGCTGTGGCCCCCAGTAGTCACAGTAGATGCATATTATGGGGAATATGCTTGGGGTGACACTTACAGTCATACTTTCTCCAGAAAAGCACCTGATTAGCAAACCAGATTTGATATCTCAGTTTGTTGGCAATGCAGAGCATGCCTCCCAAACACCCATGTGGCCCTGTGAGCCTTGATTACCTCTTTGACGCCGGATCTTCCTGGGAGAGCTCTGGAATGAAAGTGATGGATGAGCTCCTGTCAGCTGCCATTCCCCGGGTGGCCCTGGAGCCATTCAGTTATCTGTCACACTGCCAGCCCTGACAATGATGAACACAAGGCAGGCACCTGACAACACCTCCAACAATTACAAAATAAATTTAGAAAAAAAGAAAGAAAGAAAGAGATAGATGGGAAAAGGTATGATCGCCACCATCCAATGTTCCACTCACCCACACTGCCTTCAGAGGAGCTGCCTGGGGAGGGAATTACAAAGCCTGTTTATGCAATTATATGGAAGAGGATATCCAACATCCCTCAGCTCCATTCACTGAAGCTGAGCATCACGCTGCTCAGGTGCACTGCCTCTCTTTTGTCTCTTTAGCTGTCTGTGGTCCCCATTTATTGCTGACAGGGATTCCAGTGGGTTTGTCACACAAACAATGACCACAGAACAGGCTGATGACACTTCTATTTTCATGTGCCATGGATGGATCGCTGCTAGTCAAGCAAGAGCCTCCCAAAAGGATGAGAGCTAGGAAGAACTGCTAGCCTGGATTGTTGCATTTCTGGCAGACCACAAAGCAGCCTGGCTTTCTCCCTAATTCGAGCATGTTAGGAAAGGTTCTTACACAAGAAGTGCTCCTCCTCTGGGAATTCTTTATTTTGTCTCCAGCAGTCACACATGCCTGTTTTTAGACCTTAAGACAAAATGCATACCACTGAATTTCCATTCCAGAGTCACAAGAACCTCACCCTAAGAACTTCTGTTTAAACCAGTGTGAAGAAAAACCAGAGTTTTGCTTTTAAACTAAAATCTTTTTCTGTGGCATCTTTTAATTTTCCACCTCTAAAATATATAAAATGCAAAACTTAGAAGTGTTTCCCTCCCTACATGTCACTTCAATGTTTTATTTTAAAAAGGCCAATATAATTATTTCCTGTCCTCATCTCGACTCAGATTTCTCATGCTCTCCCTTACATTTTGTACCACAGAAAACTTGAATTACGCTGGGCAATAAGGAGCTGCAAAACCATTCTAGAACAAATACCTTTTCAAACAAATGCTTACACTTGGATTTTGCTCAGAACTCACTGTTTTCATTTTAAAAGTTCAATGAAATCCTTTCGTTTATTTTCATTTTCCCACAAGGGACAACTTTCATACTGTTGGGTTTATCCAATTGATACTAACACTTTAAACAAAGGCATTTACTTTTAATCAGACAGTTGAGTTCTGCCTAGAGCCACTGAAAAGAAACATCTCAAAAAAAAATTTAATCTTAGATGTAACTTCATCACAGAAACCTGGCTTTAGATAGAAAGATCCCTCGAGGTGCTTTTCCCTTGTCATTTACTATTAAAGGAGTGAAAGTATCTGCTGTGGATGAGATATCAAAATTTACTTAATAGCAAGCGAGATACCAATGTAATGAGTAATATAGTGTAGAGACCTTTCTTTTGCTTTCTCTCATCCAGGTATCAAAACCAGAGTTAACTAAAAAAAAATGTGAACTTATTTCAGGAAACAACTGTCCCTTCATTAAAAAAATTACTACAGCTCTTGAAAATTCTGTCTTAAAACAGAATGCACTGAAAGTAACAGCTCTGCTTCCCCTGTTCATGTAGGATAGCACTTCAGTCATTGAAAGAAGCACAATGCAGTAAGTACTGTTGACAAAAAAAAAAATTTTGCAGCGGCAATGCAAAAGATCCAGTGGCAAAATGATCCGTACATTTGCAGCTTTAATTTTATTTCTTTTAATTATTGTGTCAGTTCAATACAGCAATATATTCTGGTTTATATTTACTTTACATGCAAGATTTTGTCATCTATGTGGTCTTACAGGTTCAGCCCTCTGTGCTTTGAAAAATGTGGAAATGCCCTGTAAGGGAAGGTTTGTGTTTCCAGTAGGCAGCTCCCAAGCTGCTCAAGCCTGGGACAGACTGATCCTACAAACTGCATTATTCTCTCCTACACCCACAGCAGGCACTCAATTTTCTGCACAGATATAAAATCATCTCTTGTTTAAAGTGACGAACAAGGGAAAAGGCAGCAATCCTTTTCCATCCACCAGATGGGTGCTGCTGAGGGGATAGTACAGAGGATGTTCATCACTGGATTAATATCTGGCAGACATTGCTCCAGAGGGGATACTGAGTAAAACCTCTTTATGGCAGAGGTAATCTTGGTGCTCACACTGTAAGTGAAACTAGTAAATAGAAAGACTGTAAATAGAAATGCTAACTCTTTTTTCTAGTTGGAAGGCACAGGAAAAATGGCTTCGACTGCTGATAAGTCACTGGATACAGTAGAATTAGAAAACCAAGTTAATTCTGTTCTTTCAGCCTAAAAAAAGGCAACTAATCAATATTTATATCTGTATTACCTGAAGAAAAAGAACATTCTAAACAAGAATTACACTTAAATTACTATATCTTTAACTATTCAAGGCAATATACTGCAAGCAGTTAGTGGACTTGCCTGATCAGTAATAAGCAAACAGCAAAAAAATGCAAGAAAAGGGAAAAAAATGAATTTTTAATGTGGGGCTTTTGAAATGCCAGAACCATAAATAAATGTTAGGAGCTAATGACCTCAAAAATCACATCCAATCCTGACACTCAGCATCTTGAAAATGAGTAATGGCTCTTTGGAGGTCCTCCCACAGGGCTGAATGTACAGACATCTCAATCTCTCCTGTCTAATTCCTGAACAAAAAACACATCAGCAGATGCTGTCAGGAGTAGGGAGCTGCAATTACATCAGAAAATTACTCCTGCCTCAGAGTGGTGGCACAGAGAAGCAGAGGAACACACTCAAGGCTTCACCTTGCCCATAAGCCTGCCCAGCCCTCCCATGATCCATCCAGTGGAGGGCTCCTCTCTCCCTGTGCTGCTCCCCCCAGCTAAGTCTCAAAACTCTTCCTAGAGGCCTCCAAACAGAAGAATTCATGATGGACAAAAACAGTATTTACCAGTGGTTTACCATCATTGTCTTTCCATAAGCTTTCCAAATATTTCATCCAAATTTCAGGTTTGAAACCAAGCCAGAACAACACCTACTCCTCTGCTCATTTTGTTATCAAGCAAGTTGCAAAGCTCTTTTACAATAAAACACTGGCAGGGTAAAGCAGTTTCACACACAGCACAGCACCAATGGGTTTTTGATACTCCCACACCACAGCCTATGTGGTCTGAACACTGCTTTGACAAGCAGACTGGAAAAACTCATATAAACTTCCCAACAACAAAACCATGTAGTCTGGGATTTCTAAGAAATGCAAAACCTTACAGCTTCTAAAAAGAGAAGTTTCTTTTTGGCTCTCAGGGAAGTCTTTGTGCTCTGACAATCCACTTAGAGTGACTTCCCCTAAACCTGGGGCTAACTGAAGCCTTTATGTAATTCCCAGAGATAAATTAATGTTTGATGTAAGTACAGGACATCGAAATGAATGGCTGTTTCATCAGCATTTTAAAAAGAAAGCAGATTTCTCACTTCATACCTCAGAGCTAGCTCTTAACTTCATATCTTTTCCCAAAAATAGTCACTGAAGTCTGAATAATCCACATCTCTTTCCATGACCTCTCTACCCACTAGTGACAAATAAACTTCATTTGCAAGTTTTCTGTAAAGCGTAGAGCTGATGGAAAATGAAAAATCAACTGTCAGTGTCAATGCTGGAGATAAGAATTCATCAGTCCTGACAGCTCTTCTATTTGAGCTCATGCTTTAACTCCAAGAGTCTGACCCAAAAGCTTCCAGAGCTTCCCAAAAATTATTCTGATCAATGGACAGGATTAATTAAAGAATAGAGAAAGATTCCCAGCTTGCTGTTAAATTACAAAGGTGATTCACTTCTAAGAGTACAAGCCTTTAAAAATGGAATTCATCCCAGAAAAGGAAAGGAGAAAAACCAAAGCTCCAGGAAGTGTCCTGCCAGTGCAGAAGAAGGGTAAGGACAAGAATTATTTTTACTTGTTGGAAACCTGGACACTGAGAATTTTGGGCTTTCTGTGCTGACAGGCATTGACCCTCAAGAAAACACTACATTTGACTTGAGGCCATGGAACAGGCTTCCAAAATTGACTGATAGCACTGAGATTATAGGTGTGTAGTTTGAATAGAAGTGTGTAACATCACATGGTGGACAATTTAGAATTTAAGGTTTTAATATATAGTAATATATAAATAAAGCAAGGTGGAGGATTTAGGGCATAGGTTAGTCCTTTTTCACCTCCTTCCTGGGTTTAGGTGGTGTTTTGTAATTGGGTAGAGAAATCTACATTGCAGGCCACAGGTTAAAAGTAAAAATAATCCAGGTGTCATTTCATAATTGGACAATTCACATGTAAAAAGACCTTAGAAAGAGTTAGAGACAGTCATTTTTTATTTTGTTAGCTAGAACTCACAACTTGTGAGACTGTACTATAGACAAGAATTAATAAACATCTGAGCCCAAACACAAACTACATCTCCCAAGCATTAATCCCAGCTCTAAGAACAGAAGAGAAGAACCAACCCACACTTACTGATTTCCAACTCCCAGCCCATAAAAACTGAATTCAATTCCATCAGAGGGGGAAGCGTTTGAATGAAAACCCAGGCTTGCAGCACTTCCTGACAGGGAAATGTGGTGACTCACTGCAGCATCCTACAGCATCAGCCATCCCATCATCCAAGGGCATACAGCAACCAGAGCCACCAGCACCTCCATGCTGAGCCCCTGGAAGCCACAGCCTGGGCTGTGCAGAGCTCCTCACACATCCTTCCCTCTTTGAAGATTGTGTATTAGGCTTGAGGACATGTTTCATCAGCCAGGCAACAATCTGCCCTTGTTTGTGAACTCATTGGGCCCTCAAAGCTTAGTGTTCCTCAAAAAACTGCTCAGCAAGGTGAGATTTGGAGACTAAAAGGAAACTCTAAACTAGTTCGTTGTTGTTGGGGATTTTGGGGGGGGTTTTGTCATGCTTTTATCCCCTCCCTGCTTCCATGGAGCTCTTCTGTCAGAGATTGCATGTGTCTGATTGCCACTTATGACACAGAGGTCTAACTAGTGTGCTCCTGCTGAGGAAAATCCCTTACATCAGAGGGGGGAAAAAAAAGCTAGAGTCAGAACAAAGCTCTTGTTTAACTTGATGCCCTAAGTGCCCTTCTTTTCTCACACTGTATGTGCTGCTGTTAACTTCTAGCAGAGGAACAGATATTTCAGGAATCACTTCAGAGTTAGTTCCACAATGACTGAAGACCAGTCAAAAGAAACATCCAGAAAATAATAAGCCGTAAAAAAAAGGGAAATGCACTGAGCTTGGCTCAGGATTTCTTCCTTTCAAATTTCTTTCATCACTTCTGTGGCTGGAAGCATGGCAGGGTGAGAACACTTTGTGCAAGGAGAAGACTGTGCAATATTTGGAGGTGGTGATGGGTAATCCATATTGCCATCAGCACTAACCTAAGGATAAAAGATTTAAAGAAATGGCAACACAGGGACTCAGGTGTGGGGAGTGTGAAAAGAAAAAAAAATGAGAAAGAACAGTGAGATTTATGTAAACCCCCTGGGAGTGCACTGGAATTTTCTGTGATGAAAAATTGACATTGCTCTGAGTGAGACTTTATTGAAGAAAAAAGCCAGTGTTGTGTAAAGGAAGAAAGGTTAGCTGGGTCACTTACCAGTGTGTCCTGATTTTCCCTGTTCTTTCCCTGAAAGTATGCACACTGCCATGTGAGTCTCCAGGTCCTGCTCTGAAGTGAACTATCATATGGACAGGAAAACTTTTTGGAATTTGATTAACCTCAGCTGCTGTTAGTATCAAAGCTAAGGCAGGATATGCATGCAAGGATGAGGGGGAGAAAGACCCCAGCACAGAAGAGGCTTAGCTTATGTGGGAGCATTTAGACAAAAATGCCTTACTACAAAAGGCTGTGCTGTTAGTTCAACACTGATACTTGCAGAAACAAGACTCAGCCCAACAGCAGCCAAGCAGATGCATGATACTGCCCTTACATTCCTTTCATCAGTTCCATAAAGGCAGGTTTTACTCCCAGCCTTCATCCTGATTTGGGTGTAGTGGGAACATTTATCACGGTGGAAGATGCAGAATTGAGTCTGAACTAGATATTCCTGCCACGGAGGACATAGAAAAGCAGAGAAACCGCATCATGAGCTGTGAAAGCAATAATGGAACTTTGATAACACAGGCCAAGCATGTCTGAATTTAGTTATTTAACACATACATCCCCAGGACTCTCTTGTCTTCTGCTGTGTGTTTCATGCAGAGCACATATTTAACATTTCTTGTATTCTCTCACTGCAGATAATTTTTGTGGTCATGAGAGGAAGGTACACTTGGCACTGGTCCTTTTCCCTTTATGCTAGAAATTGTTGGAGATTTGTGTTAAAAGACACCACAATCTTTGGTGTAACTCACTCTCAGCAATTTTGATGCTCTTCTGCTATAAACACCCACTTCCTCAGACAGTATGAAAGCATCTCATATCAAACAATGTCAAAACCAGAAAAACCTATAACCACTATAAAAAAAAAAACTTAAAACTGTCTGGCACTTGGAAGCAATTTGATCCCTTTGCTGCACTGCTAGCCATTACCGAGCTCATCCAAAGAGAATCAATTTAGTTTCCACCCTGCCTATCCTACTGAATCTCTCACTGTACAAGACTTTGGCCATAAATACTTTGCAAAAGACAGCATGGTTTCTGCCATGTCACTCTGCAATAAGCACAAATCCACTTGCATACAAGCCAGCATGAGTTAGTTTTTCCCATGTACAGCTGGGGACTGCTTGTCATCTTCATTACTTGGCCTCAATTCATACAATGTTTAAAAGAAAGAAAACCTTCCTCACCCTGGCTGGCAGGATAATGCTGAGTTTATTTCAACTTTGCTTTGTTTGGCAATGTCTTCTGACAAATCAGGACATTTTCTCCCTCTTGTTTGCTAGCAGTGTCTCAATCAAGCTGTGTCTAATAACTACAGTCCCAATTTACTAGAAAACTGTACAGCAGAAGACAATTTCTCAGAAGGCACTCTCTGAAAGAAGTATTAAACACAATAAACTTACATTTTCTTCTGACTTACTGCACAAAAAAATTGATATTTAAAAGTTCCTGTTTGTAGTAATTTGTCTGATACAGCTCCAGCAATGTCAGGTGTGATATAACAACACTTTTAAACAAGTCCCAGTCATCAATGTAATTCTGGCACTTTTGGATTCAGCAGCACGAGACAGTAGAAAGAAATCTATTCCTTTTATACCAACTTCAATGGATTTGGTCTCTCACTGTTCTGAGAACTGGGTTTTGCAGAAATTTTGGCCACCTGTGTGACCCCATGGAACACAAACCCCACAGCCAGTCAATGCAGGAACCAAATTAGCAGGATTTACCCACTTGTCCAGGAGACTTCCTTTCTAATAAAAAGACCTTGAATGCAAATACAGGTTTCTCTGAGGCACAATACTGCCCATTTGAAGTACACCAACAGGTATTTTATGGCAGAGAGTAGAGCCCATGTGGTAACTGGGGAGATATGTCTCTCCCAGTAAAGTCTTCATTCTTTCAGCATGTAGTCCTGTGGCAAAGGGGAATGGCTTCAGACTAGAAGGTTGATTAGGTATTAGGAAGAATTCCTTTACTGTGAGGATAG
>VZSR01000170.1:3974639-3992880 GCA_013398615.1 Brachypodius melanocephalos
ACACAAAGAGGTGTCTCTGCCTAACTCACTGGGAGAAGACTGATTAGCAATGGGGTGAAACAGGTTGGCTCAAAATCCCAACCAACCTTTTGGAGGAGGGCGCTAGAATTTCAAGGAAGGTTTGGAGATTAAAATGAGAGAAGGTCAGAAGAACACTCTGAAGACCCAGAACAACATGCTCAAAACCCACAAATGATTAGAAATTCCTAGACTGTAACCCTTGTGCTCTGTGACACAAGAGACTGGCTACCACGTGTGAGGCAGGGCAAAAAACACATTAACAACACATCAATATTTGGGAGGGCTCCTTATATTTCCAACCTGTGCTAGTGTATCACTCTCACTCAGTTCACAGAGGGACGTCATTAGCTTTCCAAGAGACACAAAACAGAGGGCATTCCTTGAACTTGAATCAGTTCAGCAATATAAGGCATTTTCCATTTTTCCATTATACACTGTAATAATCCCTTCTTTTCTGAAATCCCAAAGGAACCCACTTGCTGCTCAGCAGGCAATAACAGGCAACTTATATAACTTAACAGCTTCTTATGTGCATTTTCCATATTCTACACGATTCTCTACCAAGTTACATTCTTTTTTAAAGGCTGCAGCTTTCCAGTTATTGGCAAATTTTGATTACACCAGCTAATGCCACTAAAGAAATATCTACCAAGGAAAACACAGACAGACTAGTGAAGAGAGCTTACAAAATCTCCTGGAGAGAGATTCCAGGTCATGCTCTGGAGTCAAATCACCAGCTCCTGCCAAGAAACCTTGCAGCAAATGGGTGCAAGTCCATGCTTTCCAATTCAAACCTCTTCAAAATGCCCTCTCTGTGAGGGGCTCAGGGGTCACCCAAGCTCAGGCAGGCAATGGACTGACTAAATAGGAGCAAAATTAAGTCACTGGATGGGGTCCCTCAGTCTGCTATTTCTTTTGTTGCAGAGGATGAGGCACTGAAAAAGCTCCTGGTGTTTCTCCCAGCAAGCAGAGAGCCTTCAGCGGTGGGAGGCATTAACACCCTGCTATCCAAGGCAATAAAGCATTAACAATTTACAGAACTCTGCCCAGAGGCCTGGGGCTTCCTGCAGGGATATGGCCCAGAACTTTTTTTTTTTTTAACTATTTTATGTATATCTCCTTATTTTTCTAATCCTACAACAATGAGTACTTCAGTATGTAATTTCTATTTTTTTTTCAATGCCTAAATAAATATAAATAGAGAGGTAGAAAAAAGGGAATGACTATCTTGTTGAGATCACCATCTCAACAAGAAGAGACAGATTTTTGTCTGAAAGCCAAAATGCCATGCTACAATGCAGTCCTGGAATTGAGCCCAAGGCACAGTTGCATTGCTTCCATAATATCATATCTACAACATCAACATCATACTCTTGCTATGGGGAAAGTGTGAAGATAATAAAACTTTCTCCCTAATTCATTCTGGGGATGTGGTTCTTAGAGAAAGGGGATGCTGTTCTCTGGGTGGCTGAGACAGACAAGGACTCTTGGCATTATGCTATGAGAATGTGGGTCAGCTGCATTACCTAAAGTGTCTGTAGTTTACACTTCTCAATTAGGAGGTAATCAGGATGCCATTATGAGTATAAATTGTTGGAATGACCTTTGGACTGTTTTTTGTCTTGCAAATCTCCAGAGGCAGCTTGACTGAAGGCATGAAAGGAGAATGAGCTGAGGTAGGCTCATGATAAATAGGAACAATTATCACACTTATTATCTGATAAATAATGTATTATGATTTGCCGTTAATCCATGACAAAACACCTACTTCAGGTAAAAGCCTGCAGCATGACTTCCTTTTATGCTTCCCTGCTTATTGCCTGGTATTTGCACTAAAGGAAGATAAAAGGAGAGTTTACTTGAAAGCAGAGAGTTGCCTCTGCATCCTTGATCTTTTCAATAAGGGAGGATGAATTATACCCCTCATAGAGGCAACAAATTGATTCTTCTGACTCCCTGCTGCATATTTAAGTATCAAAGCTCCATTAGAAGAAAAGGCATTAAACAGTCTGTCTCTCTTGCTCAGAAAAGTCTTCAAAGCACTTTACATAGCACACAGATTATTCTCCTTTTCCATGGGTAAGTGCTCTAAGATACAGGACAGGTGGACCATTTTTTCCCAAATTCAGTGCCTGAGCAGCAGAATCCAGACTCACAAGCAGGACAGCCTACCCTGGGCTTTCTCCAGTGACTCCCAAGTTCGCTGCTCCCTGACTCGTGCATCCTCACCCCTGCCACAGATCAAGATATTAAATTACACATATAAAGGAAAGCTGCACTGATAACCATTTTCCTTAGGGTACATCAGCTGCTGCTGCACAATCAGCTCACCCGTAATTGATGCAGGAATAAGGGGCACTTAGGGGCTGTAGCAGATGATTTCTGTTTCTACCTAATTTTATTCTGTCTGCATGTGTGAAGTGGAGCTGTTTGCTTTCTGGAACCCCAGATGGACCCCTACTTAGAGTGTTCAGACTTTCCAGTCAAGGATCACCATTCACATAGACAACCAATCTGAAGGGAAGCAGCTGGGATAATATCAAAGGAGTCAGTGCCAGAACCAGCACAGAACCAGATCCTGGAGTCCTGTCCCTGACATGGTGATCTGGTATACAGAACTTTTGGCATGACATCTGCTTGAATGAAGTCAGCATTTTGAGCCTAAGCCCAGAGTAAGAACTAGGTAGAAATGAGGCCATTCTGGCCTGTGCTGACTACTGAAGGACAATAGTTAGGGAGCTGAAGGCAGACAACACTGCAAAAGCAGATGGGCCTGGTTTTCTTTGGTTGAGAAGGACATTTCTTCTGTTGGTCCTTGCTTGTAGGATTGTTCTCACATTGAAATCCAGCTGGGGAAAATACTGAAGCAGAATGAAGCAGACATTGCTAAAAGACAAAATGTGGGGGGAAGAAGATCTAGAAAGAAAGAAGCCCGATCTGGTAGAGCACTAAAACATGAGCAGTTCCTACGTGGGGCACTTTGTCTCCAGGGAAGTTCTGGGCCTCACAGCCCACTCATTGATGGGGCTCAGCTGTAGCTGAGATCTGACAGTGCACAGCATCTCCTGAGAAATTTCCATCACTCAAATAGTCAAGCTGGGAAGTAAAGAGCATGAAGAGCCTCTATTTTTGATGTTACACACACAGAGGAAGCATAACAACAATGCAAATTAAAGGCTAAAGATGATTTTCATGTTAAGATGATTGAGACAAAAAAATAAAGTGTATGAACTGATGGAGCAGGTGCTAGTCCTGCTAAACTGAGCCCTATGATCACTCAATTTTTAAAGACACAGTAGAAGGAATAGCTGGTGGAAATAACTTCCTAAAACTCTTTGAGAACAGCCCCCATCTTGAAGGAAATAAACTCTCCACCTTCAGGAAGGAAAACTTTAAAATTGAAAAGACCAGAAAATAGAAACTCACATTCCAGTCATCGACTGATGCGCAGCTGCAGCAACTTTGGATTATATTGGGCAAAACCAGAAATAACCTGGATAGAATAAAGTGTTGCTTAGTAGGGGACAGGAGGTCCCCAAAACCTTTTACCTTGCCATCAGGATTCCATCAATTGCATTACCAAAAATATCCTCCACAATTCATTATGGTAGAAAATATTAAGACACCAGAATTAAAAATTATACAACTATTTCTTTATCTTTCTACCTATACTGTATAAGTATAGGTAGAAAAACCTTGGATTTATTTAACTACTTTAATACCAATTTTCAATGTTGGATCAGGCCACAGGACTTCCAGTTTTATCCTCCTCAAAATTAATGATACAAGACAGTTGATAATGCTGTCACGATGTGCTCAGCTAGCAAAGAGGATGGACCATTCCCTCAGATACTTTGGTGTTAATTTGAAGTTTAATTCTAAATAGAATATTACCACCAAAAGAAAATAAAAAATAAACTTGGATTAGATAAATCTACAAAATTATAGATAAGATTAGACTGCATGTTATCCTTTCTTACAATGGACTGAAAATGAGAAGAAATCTAAAATTGCAACTTCTTTCACAAGACTGGGGCTTGCAGCAGCTCTCTGCTTCAGTATGCATCTCTAAAGTGGTAGACACACCCCTTGTTTAAATTATAATATTGTGTTGGAGGAAACACTGTCAGATGCCAGCAGCTGGGCAGTGGTAGGTGTTCCCTAGCTGAGCTCGATGTGACCCTCCAGACTGCAAACACTGAAGTAAGAAACAGGATTTGGTCTGATATGTCAACATCCACCTGGTACTCCTGATATCACCTGCTCAGAAACCCCACCAGCACAAGCTCTTCCAGTGCCTCCAGGCTGAACTCCTTATTGCTCTTTCACTCTAGCTTGGACAGTACTAAATGGAAAACATCTATACAGACCCAGAAGTACTGCAGGTGACAATTTTGCAGCCAATTGCCCTCTTTGCTTCACTGCCTTTTTCTTTCCCTGTGGTCTTTTAACCTCCTTGTCAGCCAGTTCGCTCTGCTTTTAGCACAGTGTGCAAAACAGGACTTTGAAAAACTTGTGTCCAAGCATGGCAGCTTTCAAATAAGGAAGAAATGTGAAACTTGCAAGCAATATTTAATAAATCTCTCTATTATTTTAACTAACACTTCAGGCCAAATCGACTAGATGTCAAGACTGTATATTTGCGAATTTCTCCCAGATTGCTGATGCAACCCTCAGCTTATACACTCCTAGTTTTCTGTAACAGCTTAACAGAAGAAACTCGAGACCTAAAAAGGGACAAGAAGGAGCATGGAAGCTCCAGCTCTGCCCCTCATCCTAAGATGATCCACCTCATGCCTGGGGCCATGCTTGGAGCACAGCTGCCTCCACTCGCACCTTGTGGGCCTTCACAACCTGGCTGCACTGGAGATTCCTGTGGATGAGGATGAAGAATTGGTTCCTCTGAGTATTCTCTCTCCCTCACCTTATCACTAGAAAATTAGGACTATCAACCTCTCTGACAGCCTAGAAACACCCCAATGCACTCCATTGACCCTGCAAGAGGCTTGTGTCAAACAAAACCCATTGATTGCTTAGGTTCACACCCTGGTTGAGAAGAAGCCAGAATCTTTCCCTCAAGTAAGATTCACATACAACACCTGCTGAAGGGGAAAAGGTAAGTACAGACCTATTGCAGCTGCACACACACAGAGAAATATGATTTTCATGACAGTCTTTTCAACATAAACAGTAATAATGCATCACAAAAAAAAAAAATAATCCCAGACAGGTGTAGCTCCTAACTGGGGAGAAAGTACCTCGGACTTCTCTTTACTGACAAAAGTTATCAGAAGTAGATGGACAAGGGGACATCATCTGCTTCTCATCTTAAAGACAGCTGGAAGAAGCCTGATTAATCAGTTAAAATGTCAAACACTTGAAGACGTGAAAAACTCTGTTTTCTGACAGGATATGGCAATAAATATATCATTCATATTCTCCTGTGTATATATATGTGGGTTGCCATCCTCAAGCCTCTGGGACAACAGCATATAAAGGCTTAACTATACATACATAACCTGTCAGAGATAAACCATGAAGCAAGTCTGGGTTTAGATACAGTCACACGCAGACTCACCTCTGAGAAGGAGTTTGGAAAGCAAGGAAATCCTTTCCTGAATCTCATTGTTGCAGCAGCCTTCTTGTTAGAGGGTAGAAACAAGCCAAGACACAGACTCCTTGTTTATCACAGCATGAAAAGGGTCCTGGTTTATTCCTCTGTACAGCTCAGCCATCCTGACCCCAACCATTCACTGACTCTGGCTGCAGCAGCTCCTACTGGAGGTTTCCCCTGCAGCCTCTGACTGCGGGCTTTTACCCAGCTAGACTGGGACTACACACCCACACTGACCTCACAGCAGGGATTCTCCCAGGATCCTTCTTCTTCATGATCCTCTTGTTCCCTCTTCCTCAAGACTCCTCCTCCTTCATAATTCTCCTCACACCAGCTAACCCACTCCCTTTTATCACATTTATCTTTATTGGACACAGCTGTGACCTATCAGGGGCGAGGCTACATTGGGTAATTAACACAGCTGTTACTTATCAGAGATGAGGTCACCTGTATTCCCTTCTCCTACACCTCATGAATCAGCAGGATGGTCTCCTTGATAAATCTTGTCCAAAGGTTCCACTCTGCCTACGATATCATGCAGAGCGTGCCCTGGCATCTTCTACTTTTGTCTGCTAGTGACATTATCATCACATTTACTCTAATTGCTACTTTCCATTAACTACATGTCTTACATTAACTGCTGTGTTTTACAGACTAATTTATCTGTTATGTCTACACTGTTTACACCTTGAATCTGACAGAAGTATAGGTCAATGATCACTGGAAACGTAAAAGTCATTATTCTATTATCTCTCCATTTTTAACAAGGCTTGCCAGAGTAAGCACACACTCCCTTCCATAAATGTATTGAATAATGTAGAACAGTTGTCTCCTTTTCAGTCTAACTGTAAAAAATCACATGGGATTTTATTTACAGAGTCATTGTTGTTGGGTTCGTTTCTCATACTGCTCTCTGCATGTTTGTTATTGAAACCAAACTGCCAAAGCAGGGTAGCTGCTGGGCCACAAACTGTGGAAAGCCTCTCACTTGGGGTTTGATGTGCTGTACTCCATCTCCAAGACTCTCATTAAGCGCCTTCCTTTGATTCATGCAGGTTGTTCTTTTTTGGTACCTTGTTACGGACTTTGGAAAATTAAGAACCAAATATGTAATTCATACAGGCTGCAGAGCTTGTTTCCATTAGGAGAAGTTTCCATTTAAGAGTTTGTATGATTCTATGTATATATTACATCAAAGAATATATGCAGAGCTCTGTGAACAAACTCGGTTGCTTCTGTATGTTTAGAGAACACCTTACTAATGCACAGGGAAACTACAACTGTACCCACACAACCTAACACCAGGATTTGGCAGCCCTGCTTGCAAGCAGACTCAGCAGATGAAATCCTCAAACTGATCAAAAATTGTTTGACTGACACACCCATGAGTTACTGCAGCACAAATTAGTAGTCTCAGAGCTCCGTGTTTCTGCAGACAGCGTGTTTTCAGCATCTGAGCTCCCCAAGTGTGATGTGTTTACACCACATGAAGAAGCAATCTTGCTCTCAAGTGTGCCCCCAGTGCTTTGTGGTAAGGGCTTTTCATTGCCATCTCACACTGTCTCCTGTGGCCAGTAGGGAAAGGAGTCTTTTCTTCTGAATCCTCTTACATACCTCATGCATTTACTCTGAGGAAGAAAGGCACCCAGCATGTTTGGATCAATTCTCCATAAGCACTGCTTCCTACTGCTGGTCTGTGGCTCAAAGCAGAGTTTAAAGGTTATGCCCATCCCACTTATTTTCTTCAAGAATGAAATCCCCACTTTTATTGCTTTTTTCTCCTGAGAAGAAAAATGACCTTTGATTGCAGAAAAATATACTTGTTGCACCATTACTGCTGAGGAGTCAAGTCCTCACTGCTTTGAAGAGCTGTGTGAGCAGCTGGTCTGCTCTTGCTGCTGGAAGGCTGGAATGCCTCATTTTGTGCTTACACTTGTTGCTTGCAGCTGCTCCTGATGCTTATGGTGCATTATAATATTTCCTTTTATTTAAGAGAAAGACATCTTTCCACCTAGAAGCCATTTAATATTCCACACCAAGAAATGCCATAGTTCTACATGTACCTATAGCTCTAGTTGTCTAAAAAAAAAATCTTTAAAAACATATAGCATTCCTTCTTTATTAAACTAGTTAATTACCTTTTTTTATGATACTTGACTTAACTGATGTAGTTCATTTTTACTTTTGTTGCTCTGTTCAGAGATGCTCTTCCTACTCCAGATACATAAGATGTTTGGCCAATTAAGTGTTTTGGGTAGCCAAGTATTCATTAATGTCTGTGCACATACTTGCATGTCTTTATGCACAAAATAAAGCCCCGACCATACAGGGGTGTGTGGGAATACTGTGTTTCTATATTCCTTGTCTTTATGTGATAAAAAATGGACACTTTGGAATAATGAGTAAGCCTGTATATGGTGATAACAGGCTGTAAAAAGAAAATAATTGTATGCTACAGGGATGTACAGGCTGTGTTTGGCTTTGATTTAATGACTAAAATTTTGAATAAACTTTTAAAGGTATCCCAGAGTATAGAGAGCACTTCACAAACACTCATAGCCAGGACATGAATGGCAGGTGTTAATCCTTCAATCCATCTGCTTTATGAAGACAGGTGTCTGTATCAAAGCAGAATCACTGGAGAAACCCATGGACTGCTGCAGTGTGTCAGGACTGCAGGCTCCTCCAGAGTGGAGTTACCCACTGCTGTCACACATCTGCTACAACCTCAGAAACAGCAGGGATTTTAAAGGAAATTTAAAGCCTGAGGTCATATTTTTATTATTTGCTACCCAAAAACTACTTTCATTCTGTGTTCCAGTATCTTCTGCTCTCTCTTCCTGTCCTGTGTGATTGCAACACCAATGGAGAGGGCCTCTCCTCCAACTTGGATTTCTAAAAAATGGCAGTTCTCCAGCTTGGATTCACAAAAGTGGCAGTTCTCCTCAACTATTTTTCTAGCTACTGTAACTCACATAAAATTTAAAATCGTATTTTAGTCAGGTTGGCCTTAAAAATCCTACTGGACTTCTCTGAATGTACCTGCACAAATATTTATGTATTCTACTTTTCATGATGATATGATTTATTTTATATCTCATTTCTTTTTTTACTATTTCTCTCTTCTGTAATCTGGCTGGCAATTCCACACAGCAAGCAAAGAGTAAAGAAGAAAAGTCTAGTAGCTACAAAATGTGAAATGATATCTAAATATCTCCATTTAAAAGAATTTTCCTCTATGTGTCCTTCAAGGTGTGGATTCTGGAGAGTTTGACCTATTATTAGCTTGCAGTTTTAAAAAGAGAGTTTTCTTGCCATTTGCTGGATGGTCAAGAGTTCAAAAGTTATTGACCAATGAGGAGGGCAATAGCACAAAACAGTTTCAGCTCCCACGACCCTGTTTCAACAAAAATGGATTCTTTTTGAGAAGCCCTAAGGATAATAAATTATATAGCAAAATAGACTCATTAAAACCCTGTGGCTGAAAGGAAAGAACCAGAAAGTGCTGTAACGATGATAGGTCATCCTTTTGCTGTGGTAATGAGCACAGGTCAGGTAGTGGTGTCTAATTTACTTGGAACACAGCTTTTTTGCATATTCAGAATTCAGTTTCTCCACCGGGCTAAATACATGACTCCAAAACCTCCTGACCATTTAATCCCAGTGAAGTCCCATCACACCAATTACAATTAATTTGGGGACAAGGTCAAGAAAATAAACATACAAACAAAAATTAAGCAGGCACTACTGCAGCTTTTCTGAGGTCTCTCTTGAAGAGAAAGCAGGAATAAAAGGGACAGGCTGCTAAGGGAATAACAAAGTAAGCAACCTGAAAATTTTAGGAAATTTCTTATGAAGCTTATATAAAGCTGCAAGAAGAAGAAACTGCTGACAGAGAGCACAACAAGGAGTTTCTTGCTTTCCAATATCAATGCTTGAGCACTATGGGATGCATTTGTTCCTCAGAGCCAGGGCAGCTGGAAAAAAAGGTAAAGGCTACAATGGCTTGGCAGAGAGGGAACAGTTTGTGGTGGCCTCACATACCCCTTTTCCAGGCATCAATCAACCTACAAAATTTTATTTCCTAATACTTACAGTAGCCTAATTAACACTGAAAAACTTTCCAGGCTAGACTGGAGAAGCAAAGCAGAAAGATTTCATAACCTACAATCCCAGGGTGAGTGTTTATGTGAAAGGGCTTTTGGCATGCAGAAAAGCATGACCAAACTTTTTCCAGAAGGAGCCAAGTTCATTTCTCAGACTTTGAAGCAGGTCCAGGAGAGACAGGGTCCAAGAGAGCCCAAAAAAATAATAAAAACAAAGAAAAACCACCCAAGGTTCTGTTGAGAAAAAGCCATGGTGTTTTTCATTTCTGCAGACTTAAGAAGTCTGTAATGTTTTTCATTCCCTCTCTTCGTGCAGCTCAGGGTGACTGGATCTTAGTCACAACCCCTGAAACAAGCCCCTACAGCTCTTTTCTTTTTCGTGGGATTTTCTTTTTCTGTGGATGCACAGAAGCTCCCTTCAAGGAGCAACAAGTCCCATGGACCCTTTGGGTTTGTTGACATAAATTCATTCTGCATCCATAATTTCAGGCAAGCGCATGAGAATCCCAAAATCCACTTACTTCACGCAAAAAAAAAAATAGGATTATTATTTTAAATGTAGCTTTCCAGGTGAAAGCACATTAAATGCCAGACTAAGAAGTTTTATATTGACAGTGACAGCAGGATAGTAGTCCCTAGGGCTGGGTGTAGGAGCTTGACAGCTCAAGACACTCAGACAGATGTCTTCTGCTTCCTGCCTTCAGTCATCCAAGTACCTCTGCTAGTTTGCTATTCCTGCCACCTGTCTGTTCTACTGATAAAAGGCTTGCAAAAATGAAGCAACTTAGAAGCATACTTTATCCATTTTCTCCAGGACTGGTTTTGTTCTAATAAATAAAAAGACAGTTTGGTTTATTAAATCAGGTGGGGGGAAATAAGACTAGACACCAGGGAAAATACAAAGAAGACATCTTCCAGAGCCTGTACAAGACAGAACAAATAATACATCCCAAAGTGCAGCAAAGTAATAACCTGAAATTTCAAAACTCAAAGGCGTGTTTGGATTTAATCTTCAGCATACGGATGTATGTAAGGTCACTAAAGCAAGCATCTCTACAGAAAATGCCTCTCCTGCAGCTTTTCTGCATGCAGCTGACATGTGGTTTTTTGATAGGGCATGTTTTCTCTCATTATTATGAACAGCATCAGGACTCCCTGTTCCTTGCACGGTAGCTGTAACTCAGGTGATCTCAGTGGAGACAGAGCATGTAACCATGGTAACACATCCAGAGCTGCCTGTTGCTTTCCTTGGCCTCATCCTGCCCGTATAGACATAAGAAGCAATGAATCTGTCATCAGTATTTACTCATCCCCCTCATGGTCACACCTCAATACCTCATAATCTTTAGTGCACTTGCCCTCACTCTCTCTGAGGCAGTTTTGATGGATCTGTCTCAGAGGTGTGAACTCGAGGAGAGGGATGCACACAGGCTTGGGCTGCCCCTCATTACCTCTCTTTACCATCTGTAAGGTAGAGGGAAATATCACTCCAGATAGCAGCTCAGGAAATAAAACCAAATTCCCTGTCCCTGAAGCCAGGGTTGGCTCCATGTGCAAGTTTCATGGCAGAAGGCTCCCCTAGACCATGGCCAGGCACAAGGATGGGGTTCAGATTTTTCTGGAAGGAGGGAACCAGGATTCCCACCATGTCTCCATCTTACTAATTCCCACAGGCCACCAAATGCTGTGCACAGGGAATGGTTGCCAAAAGGAAGCTGGCATCACACAGATCACTAGTATCTTTCTCCTCCTTTAGCACCTTTACTCTTACTCCTTGGTCTTCTCAGACAGAATTCTTTAAAGCTCCACATGAAAAGTAAATAAGCAGCTCCCACTCATTCTGCCTCCTAACAAAAGCTGTAAATAGCATATTCCCAGTCGTGTGTATTCTCTGACTTGAACTTTGTGCTGAAGGAGTTTAAGTGCCTCAGCACTGCATCTCTAAGGCAGACCATGTGCAGTAATTAATACTTCTCTACTGACCATCTGGGCTGAGGAACAATTATACCCCCTGCAAGCAGTTCAATAGTTACCTACAATTATCCCATCACCAGGAAGTTATTCCAGTTTTAGACTTTAGACTTCAATATTTCTTGAAGGAAAAAGAAAAAAAAAAGTATACAAAGGCAATTAAAAATGCCACTACCTCAATCAAACTCTGCTGCAGGCCAGCATAAATAGAAAGAAGGAAAAAGGATTATCCTCCACATACCTAAGTGGTCCTATCTGGCTTCACTGTCTCACTCTGTCCTTAAGATTGGCACCAGCTGCTTCCCAAATGTGATAGCCAGGTGATGTGGTGAAGTTTCCACCACAGCGCTCCAAACGCAGCACTGTTCCTGCAGGAGATGTTCAGCCAAGGTTTTCCATCCATTTCCATGCCCGTGCTTCTCATCTCCTTCCTCTTCTGTCCTCAGTTCCACCCCAAGGCCTTTTATGGGTAAATTTAAACTCTCATCACTGATTGCACTCGAGGCAACTGAACTGGGTTGAGGGAGGCATGCTGAAAACACTTGGAGGACATGTATTTTTTCTCCTGTACCTGCAAAGTCATCTCTTACAGCCTGAGATCGCAGACTTTATTCTATTTATCTGTTGAACCAACAGCATTGGTTTGGATTTCCCTTGAGTGAGTGATATCCCCACAGCATCCCCAGCAGTCAGGCAAATCAGGGTGCTCATATTTGCAGTCTCCCACCTCAGCAGCATCTCTTCCTTCAGTAATTAAGCTAACGTCACATGCTCTCCACAACATCCCCACATGAAAGCAGGCCTTTCCTTCCTTTTGCTCTCCTCTTTTGTTCTGGAGCCTGTGATGAAGGTTGCAGCAGGAGCAGCTAGCACTGTGAAACAGATTGGTTCTGATGTTGCAAACAGTGATGAGAATAAGGCAGGGGACCCATCAGGTCTCTTCGTGACAATCCCAAGATTGGAATTGCACAGCCCTACTCAGAGACAGGAACTACCACATCCATCATTCCAACCAGCAACACGTATTCATTGGCAGAGAGGAAAATATCTGTGCTGTGCTCCCAGCGCTTTAGCAGTAAAAATAAAGTACAGCCCACTGCTGAATACGAATCCCAAAATATTTCTCACCTACTACATTCATCAAAACCCATTTATTTTAGAAATAATCTCAGAGAAAATGAATGCCTCACCTGTAGCCCCAGAGAGATGTTCTTTTGCTGTAAGGACACTTTGTAGATTTCTACTCAAGCAGATAATGACGTATATGCAGTGCTACACATGAGTATATTTGTCCAACCTGGTGGGTTCTTGGCTTGTTTATCTCCTTAGGACTCTTTTAGAACTTCAGTCAGGAAATAATAAGTAACCCAAATCGATTTTGGTTTTCCCCACACTCAGTTTCTAAGCTCTTCATTTTCCTTGCAGTCCTGGTAAGCCAAAAAGCCAAAGGCTTACCATCTGAGCTGGGTGGAAATAGGCACCAAAAGGAAATTAAGAAATTTTTACAGTCTATTTATGCATATTGGGGGGATGGTGGGGGGAAGAAAGGAAAAAGTAGCATAAATCAACTGGCTATTGTGAAAAACTGACAAAAATTAGGGAAGAAATGGTAAAATGGCAGCCAGGAGAAAAGCACATGTAGAAATCATGCCCTGACCTACTGCAGCAAATGCAGATACATTCTTGTGCCCTCAGCTTAGAGACAGGCATCTCCTGGCATAATTTCTCTTGTTACTTTCAACTGACCAAGTGATCTGCCAAATCCAAAGCATCATCCCTGTCCCTTATTACATCATCATTTTCATTACAACAGCTGAACATTTCAGGCAGAACTGAAAGTCTTAAATATGACTCAGGGAATCTTGGAAAATTTGATTACAGAATCTCCTCATTCTATCCAAATGCTGTAAATCACACGGTGCCTTTGTGAAAAGATGTGAGGAGCTGCCTCCACAGCATCAGAGCTGCTCATTAACCCCACATGCTGATGTGGAAAAAGCACAGTAACAGCACCAAAAGGGAGGCAGATGAGGGTTGTTGGACAGATATTCCTATTTCATCAGGCTAATGCCATAACAAAGAACAGGAATTAGACTGACAGTGGTTGAAGTCTGTGTGCTAGTATTGAGCAAGTCAGACTTGCATTTTCAGTTCCACTCTACACTCCTATCACTGTGTTGCTTTGGCTCAATTGTGTTTAATTGTTTGTTCATACAGCAATGGCTTCATTATTGCCCTGGGAAGTAAGACTGGAGTGTCAGTATATATGGGCACATTTCTGTTTACTTCTGTTAGGTTCTTATGCACTAAAACAACAAAATAATCACAGCTTTCCCTTGACAATTGTTCTCCAGCTTTACACAGAAAAGGGCTGGAGATTGCACAAAGATTGTACAAATCTTATAAACTGTACTTACATTTACAGCGAGCTCACACTCCACAAACAGCAGTCATAAATACTCTGGTCAGAGTAAATCTAATCATCAGCAAATGGCACCACTGGTAGAATCTAGTGCAATGCATTATTATAATCTGTCCTGCTCACTGTAACCCACAATTCATTTTATTCACTCGTGCATTTTTTTTTTCTTTCAGGCATAGATTTCTTCTCAGCTGAGATCAAAAGTTGGAAGAGGGAAACTCAGTGTTTTCATTTATTATTAGAGATGTAGTAACAGAGTCCGTAGCTTCCCATTCCTTCAGTGGCTTACCTGCTGCAGGTATTGGCAGACATTGCCTCAGGATGCAGCACCCAGCACCTGCAGCACGTGTAAAGTGTTGCTGCAGGGCTTTTCCTCCAGCAGCAAAATGCACATTAAAGTCAGTTCTGCAGTTTCATTAGAGAGGTAATTGCAGGCAGAATTAAATCTACATTATACCTGCCTCTACTGTAATCACACCTTTGTTTACTGCATAAATATCCTTTCAAATGTGCCTATTTAGAGGCAATAAATGTTACTTCAGCAAGGCAATGCAGACTGCCTCATCCCAGCCTTTGGCCAGCCTAGGGACATTGCAGGGCCCTTGTTTTCTTTTGAGATGATGTTGGAAATGCCATCCCCTTGGTTTCAGAACAAGGAAGCTTTGCTGAGGGCAAAGGCCTCTCCTTTACAGTGTACACATCTATCTTTCTCCTTCTAATCTTATACCTAAATCTGCTTTATCTGTTCAACCCAAACTCAGCTGTATTCTCACTTCATTAAAATTATCCAGCAGTGTATCTGTAGCAATCAGGAGCTCACTTTATAGTGCTGCTTTTTGGGATTTGCACTCCAAAGTGCCCTTTTCTTTTCTTCAGAAGCTTTTGCTGCTCCTCTGGATCCCTTAATGATGTGAGCACTCTTCTTGGAGTCTGTCAACCAAAAGCACTTTCTGAGTGCCTCCATTCATTATCTGAGGGAAATAAGTTGTGTGTGCAACAGTGGAGCCTTCTAAAGTGAATCCCCGTGTTTCTTTGACAGAATAGACTTCTCAAAAAGATAAGATCTGGTGCGGCAAATCTATGCACTCTCCACTAATGACTTTTTTAAAATTAGTTAAGTCTGGTGATTCTTGTGAAAGCAGGGATAGCACTGTAAATAATATGCATAATAGCACTTCCTATTAAAGTTGCAATTATCCTCTGGGTATCAACCACAGGTACTAATAGTCTGTGCAGAGCCATCAAGCAGTAAGGAAAGCATATGTCACATGGCAAAACTCTCTCTAATGCACTCAGCTGCCTCCATCAGCACTCAGTTTTGCCACACTTCAGAAACATTTGCTCTCACATTGCTATTTCGACTCCTTAGCACAAATAAATCCCTGTGAACTTACCACAAAATAGAATACTCCTCTGCTTCTTCCCCTTTTCCCTCTTCATCTTTGCCATCTCCTCACACATGCTTACAGAAAACCTGCCTTCTTTAGAGGGGATGCTCCTTTCGGGACATTTCCTCCTAACTCATCTCAAACAGAGACAATGGGGTAGGCAGTCAGTCTACCTCAGGGTAGAACATGTATCCCTAAACCAAAAGCAGCCTTCTCTTTATGTTTTCATAGCCCAGAGCCAACAGAAATGCAGAGCAGGCTGGGCATTTCTGCACTCTGTTAAAGTGAAAAGACCATCAGCATCAGGAACATCAGTGGTGGCAGAACAAAAGATTTTTAAGCAGTGTATGAAAAGAAAGCTAGCCACCTAAATTGAATTTTCAACTGAGGGCCTAAGAGGCCAAATTTAATCATCCACCTAAAATTATCACACAAGTCAATGCTCCCTATTCTCCCACTGCAAGGGAAAGGTGCTGATTCTCCTCCTTGCCTGTGAGACTGCCAATCTCTGCTCTGTTCCACCAGCACGAGGCAAAACTCTCCAAAAACTTGTGGAGGTGCTCCCAAACGCCAACTCTTGCCTTAGAGTCATGGATCAGTTTGGCTTGGAAGGGACCAAAAGAGCACCACCATTCCAATCTCCTAGATGGGCAGGAACATCTTCCCCCAGAACAGATTGCTCAAAGCCCCATTCAACCTGGTCTTGAACCTTCCAGGGACAGGGCATCCACAACTTCTCTGGGCACCTGGTTTTTCTGGGTGGTAGAGCTGTGCTCACGCATACAGATGAATATCAGACAGGACAAAAGTATAGCCAAAAACAAAGCCTGCAAGTTCCTGTACACTCTTTAGTAATTAAACAGGAATACAGCCTACAAGCCTGATGTGCCCTGCTTGTCCCAGGGGGGTTATGGCAGTATGGAATACAGCCTGGAAAAACAGGATGACGCAACTGGATGACCTTAACTCTGCTTTTCAGATCCCATTCCATTCACTTCTGGGACCACAGACCTTGGGGAAAGGACAGAAGACAGGTCTTGGGGCTCCTCTGTCCAGTCTTAGCACAGAGAAGGTTCCTGGCTAAGGAACCAGGAATAAAATTTATTTTTGCCTCTGTTTTTGTGCATGGCTGTGGCACAAATAGGGCATTACATCAACATTAAGAGAAGAATTAAGTGTAAAACGAACAACTCTCAAGATGCAAGCTTGTTTCTCATCATCTCCCTGTCAATACCACCTTTCCCTCCCAGCCTGCTTCTAATTCCCTTGTGTATGGGTTCCCATAGCTGTTACCTGTGCAGGTAGGAGTCACAGCACCTTCTGTATATCATACTGTCAAATGTTTCTGAACATTTCTGGAGGCAAGAGAAGCTCTGCAGACTTTGTGTTGCAAAGCCAGGCTAAGGGTATTCATGAAGTACAGGAACATTGCCTGAGACTGAGGAGAGGTGTATTTGAGGTAAAACATTAGGAATCAGCTGGGAAGAGGAAAAGGAAAGGAATTATTCTTTCTACAAGAGATTATCCAACTGTGGGTTTGATGTTATGTTAGCTGGGATGAACAGGAAGAGAAAATGTTTAAAATACATATTGTTGCAGCTGTCTGGTGGTTTTCTTCCCTGTCAATGCAAATCTTCAGAGGAAAAAACACAGATATTTCTGCAGGCCTGTGTAACAAATGTGTGAGGCAGGAGGATTTCCTCACTGAGTCAATTTATGAAGGCACAGAGAAGGTGGGAGGGAAAATGGGAAGAGACTCCATCCAACAGCTAGAGATGCATGTCTGATTAGGTTTATAATTCCCACTCCAAACTCAAATCTTTGTCAGTTCATAAACTAATCCTTCTCTCCCATCCCTCTCTACAGCACTGGGCCCTACAACAATATAAAAGTCAAGGAATGGACAGGGATGAATTATAAAAACCGCTTTCACAGAGGACAAAATGCCTCAGGATGATAAAGCTGAGAATGCACTGAGGTCTCTGGAGACAAATCCTCTCATACCTGCTCCCTTACTGTGTCACAGAAATGTTGTTTGCTTGGTTTTAGGTTTAAAATGAAGGCAAGAAAAGAATATTTCAATGAAACTCTATGCCACTCATGGAAGGAGTTCTCTCTAAGTGCCATGTTATTTTTTTGTTTTACAAGGAAAGCCAGAAAAATATGTTAGGAATGTTGGAAATAACACAAAGGGAACTGAGAATTTACAGTGTGAATAATGATGTTGGGTTTTGTGCATATCTCTGCACCACAGCTGTGATGCCCAAGGACGTGCTTCGAGCCTGTGCCCAAAGGTGCCAGCCTTGATTCCACACAGTGCAGGCAGCTGGCATCCTTGGTATTACAGAAACACAAGCAAATACTTACAAACTTTTAAGAAAAGAGGACAGAGAACTGGTCAGAATGGAAGATAGAGCCTCTAGGATCCAGGGAATTTGAGTACATCCCTCTGGCCTTAGGCACTCTGAAGTTGCAATATTTAAACCAACAGAATCCTTCCACTCACTTGTCTGCCCTTCCCCTCTAGATGGCACATCCAGGCGTGGCATTGATATTTGCCACAACTCTGTGATGAAAGGGAGCTGGGTACAGGGTCAAATGAAAACTCCCAGGGGAGAAAAAAAACCCAACCAGACAGTTTTACATCTTCCTGAATCCATTTTGCTCTGCAGCAGCAAAAAGCAGCTCACCCAACGCTAGCAGTAAAAAAAAAAAAAAA
>VZSR01000170.1:4002988-4015799 GCA_013398615.1 Brachypodius melanocephalos
TCTGTTTCAAGTCAGCCTTCCCAAGGCATCAATCCCACCATGAGAGAAGCAGAGTTGCTGAAGAAATCAATTACATCAGATATGCCCAGGGATGCAATACAAGGCCAAAAGTCCCATCCAAGGCCATACTGAATGGATAGGACTGCTTGGTAGGTTTGCATTTGGGTAGCAGTGCTGACTATTTCCAAACTCCACAGTATGCAAGTCTCAGGACATCAAAGAGCGCTCCACGAGACCTGCTCACTCTCTTGCTGTGTATATTAGCCAAGCCACAGGAAAATAAGAAGCAACACACCACAAATGCTTTCTGCTCTGCACCCAGGGCTGATGTGTGACACAGTGAGAGGGGCAGAAACAGTCCATTGTCAGGCAAGGAGAGATGCAACGCCCTGGTGAGACCTGATAAGGCCATGCAGATCTGGCATGGCAGTGTGTTTCTATGCTCCATTACCTGCCAAACCCAAAGGAAACAATATTCCCATTGTAGCAAAGCCCAGCTGCCCATGAGCTCTTGCAAGGTAAAATCTTTAAGGAAGCAAATTCTGCAATTTCAAGGATATCTGTGAAGCTAAACTCACATCAGAATGAAGTAGCAAAATCCAGATTTGCCTTGTTATCAATGCTGCCTAAAGCACTACTCATACTGGCCATAAATAGCTGGGTGAAGCATCCTTTGAATTGACTAAAAAACTGGAGGAAAAGAAGGATGAGGAATGGCATGATGCCACACATGAAATGTTTCTTCTTTCCAGCTAAGACAACACAAACAGAAAGATTAATGTAGCCAGCAAATACTGCCCATTGTATGAACTTAATTGCTTTGCAGTCTATTCATCCTGTTTGCTTCATTAAAGGGTTAATTAAAACTCTCCTCAACCCAGAGATTTTTTTGTAAGAAATCCCAGAAACTAGGTAATAAACAGTTTTTTCGTGTCAATTAGTGGACTTTTTTTTCTTATTTATTCTTGCTTTTGGTCTGTGCCCCAAGAGAAGGATGAAAACGGAGTCAATCCTACCACGTGCACCTTGCAGAGATGGGGACAGACAAAGGGATGGCCACTAGACCCCCTTCCCACTTCCTTGGGGAAGGCTCTCAGGGACCTCATTTTCTCAGGCAGCACTGAATTCCTCTTGTAAACTTTAGAGAGAAACTTTAGAGAGAATAATTACGTCCTTATTTTGGACATAATTGAAAACCTGATTTTCAGTCCCTTACACAAACCCTCCAAAGAACTTCCTCTCCCCACCTCCAGCTTAATCATCTGTTCTGTCAATTTACTAAATTCTCCGGGAAGACAGGGACATCTAGTGCAGGAAACCTGAATTTGAGCGGATACAGGGCTGCACTTGAGAGAGTGGAGATGGGGACTGCAAAATGCTGGCAGGAATATAACCAAGGGCCACTCACAAAAAAGGCTGAACAGCTACCCAGCAGAAACTTGTTTATTCACCTAGCAACAAAAACAGAAGGCTCCCTTTGCAGTTGTCTGAGATTTAAAAAATTGAAACTGGAAGCTAGGTTGGGCTCACAGCATCTTTCTGAGCACTGGAGGGGTTG
This sequence comes from Brachypodius melanocephalos, assembly GCA_013398615.1. Lineage (NCBI taxonomy): Eukaryota > Metazoa > Chordata > Aves > Passeriformes > Pycnonotidae > Brachypodius > Brachypodius melanocephalos. Next base: position 4,004,547 of record VZSR01000170.1, read on the forward strand.
CCAGTCGCCAGAAGCCCACAGTGTGTGGAAGGAGGCAATGGTCTATCCTGTCCTTGTAATTATACCTGCGACAAGCAATTCTGCAGCTGCCACTGTGTCAAAGGGCGTGCTGGCAGCCCCAGATCTCCCACCAACTTCCAGGGTGAGCCCAGGATCCCTGCACTCAATGAGGGCGGTCCCAAGCCTCATCTCAGAGCCACAAAACACACATAATAGAAACTGCAGCAAATGCCATTTGAAAAAATAAATAGCTGTGATGTCCCAGCACCCCCCACCCCATCAACCAAACTCCCCAAAGCCTCAGCACCCATCACCCACAGCCAAGGAATTGCCACCTCTCCCTGCAAGCAGGTTCAGCAAGGCATTGCCACATCCTCAGACTGAATATGTACAGCACACAGCACTGATGCTGCAGACAATAAATGGCATTGCAAACAGAATGTGCCATCGCCTATAACCATCATTTGATATTGATTATTATAAATATGTAACTCTTTAATCAAAAATAAGCTGCTGCAGAGTTCACCATCTATCTCAGTGGAAGTCACTAAAGGATTTAGAGACGATGTGCTGAAAAAGATGCAATGCTCACTAATCCATGTGTTTTGGAAAAGCCCCTGCTTTGCCACACACCTACAGGTGCAGCTGTGGAGTCAGCCCAGCTGTGTTGTGCTCACTGAGCCAGCTGAGACCAGACACCATTCAATTAAAGCGATGCAGAGCTCATGCTGAAAGCTACAAAACCACATAAAAAACCCATCCATGACCTGAAAACATCAGGCATATGAGTTTGGGAGGTTTTTCCCTTTCAAACAGGCCAGGACTGCATTTAATTTTCTGTCAAATCCCACTGTTTTCTAATTGAGGGAATAAATACATGCAGAGTTTTCGTAAGCATGGCCAGCTCTGCCCATTGCTTGACACCTCACCTGGAGATGCAGGGGCATTTCATTTGTCCTGCTTGTCTCAGGGTTAATTTTTGCAGCAGCCAGGAATAGCACAGCCCTGCAATTCTTTGATGCCACCCCACACCACGGACATAGGGTGGTGCTGTTTCCTCGATGGTGCCTGGTCACATCACCATCACCCTGGGTTCCACAGGGTGAGCGGTCACACGTTAATTGTATTGTTGTTACTGTTTGTCCTGTTTCTTTGCTTTTTTTCTCGTAAACTGTCCTTATCTCAACTTTTTGTGCCTCCAGCTCTCTTCTCCATCCCGCTGCAGAGGGAAGGGGAAGGAAGAGAGGGAGCAGTTTGTGGTCTGGGGTGTTTCAGTGGGAACACTAAACTGTGTGGTGAGCAATCACATGGAAATAGTTTGCCTATCTTTAAACTCTGTTATTAGTGCCTTGTTGCTACTGTTAATTTTCTCGTTCCATTGCAGTTTCTAGTTAATTGTTCTTATCTCAGCCTGTGATCTTTAGCTTTTTTTTTTTTAGTGCCTTCAATTCTCCTCTCCATCTCATCGCAGGAGCAGCAGAGAGAAAGTGAGCAAGCAGCACATGGTCTGGGGTGTGTCATTAAACTAGGGAACATCATTCCTAAACCACATCTCAGAACCTGGAAATAGAGTTGGTCTTCATAATGACTCTCAGCCATTTAAATGAAGGTAACAAGTAAGTCACCTTCAGGTGGTAATTTTTCTGAGAGAATCCATGACAATTGAGAGTGGTACAAGCACGCTGTTTCATGAGGTCAACCAAATGGTAATTTCCTACACTTACAAGAGCAGTCAGTAGAGCAATTACAGAAAGTTTGGTGATAACGTGAACTTGGCTACTACCAGTAGCCAGACAGGCTTTCAGCAGCTGTGGTGAGGGTGTTTCTCTTCTTGTGTGTCTGCCCTGCACTGTACAAAGAATGAGTGCTTCCAGGATTTCTATATCCTGACATCAGCCCAGGCTGCTGCCCATTGACAGCGCCCTAAAAGCCCTGAGCTGGAATGAAAACCAGACCTTTGCTTTGCTAGACTTTGGATCTTGAATGGCACCACAGGAGGGATGCTCAGTTAGGTCATGAGTTGCAAAACAGCTTTCCCCCTCCAGGACACACATTCAAGCCTGGCTGGAGCTGCTAATGATCAACCACCCAGGCTTCACTGCACTTGCAAGCAGGTTTTTTGTTTCAGAGGTTTGCTCTGTGCTGCCTTGCTGCTGGACTAGGTCACCGGGCTGCCTCTGAGTTGCCTGGATAGTCCTTTCACCATGAATTTTAGTGCCCAGGGCTTGTTGTCCATCTCCTGTCCATCAGGAGGAATTTTCTGCTAACCTGGACTCAGCTCAGTGGAGGGGAAATGGATTTAGTGTTGAACAAGGTCCTAATTTCCTGAGGTGAAGGGTCTTTCATAGGGCAGTCTCTGCTCCCTTGCACAGGAAGAGTTATTCAAAACTGCCCCTTGTCCATCTAACAGACAGAAATACTGAAATTACCCCAGAAGTGTCTTTGGGGGTTTTTTAACATCACATCTATTGCATGACTCTTTCACTGCCCTCACCTTGTCAGTCACTGGGTGCATCCCTACTTTATGTGGAGAGGCCAAGGATGAAATATCATTTAAACAATTTCAGCAGGATCTCAGAAGAGTCCTGGGCAACTCACCAAACAGCCAAGAGATAATAAAACCAGTATTTCCTCAGACCATTGCTGCCTTGGAGCACTTCTCTGGCATCAGTCAGAGCCAGTCACAGCCTGCCTGCTCCATGCCACACACTCAGGAGATGGAGATGGAGGTGGCACATGCTCCAAAAGGCACGTCTGAGCTCTGGTGACACAGTGAACCCCAGAGACGTAAAGCACCCAAACAGGCTGAAGAGAAGTGGGGGAGACTGACACACAGCAGTGAGGGGATTCAGAGGACAGCCCTGGCAGCTCCCTGAAGACCAGAAGCATGACATGCCAAGCAGAGCAATGCTTTCACCTTGCAGGGATCAGCTCCCCATCAGACTTTCTACAAACCCTCTTCTGGACTTAGAGGTACTGAAAGTCTGTTAGGGAGAGCCCTAATCAATCCCCTGATATTCCTGGACAGAGCTGAAACTAGAACTTCTTTCAAGAAAAGAAACTAGAACACAATAAAGGCAGAAAGTACAGCTGTTCTCTGAGGAAAACAGCAGATTCACCCAAACTCCAGGGTGTACCCATGGAGGGAAGAGAACTTTTCCATGTCTCCCAAAGCTGCCCTGGAAGGACAAAAATCTATCCATAATTAAATCTATGTTTGATGCAATTCAAGCAGGGAATTCACAGAGGAATTTGCTGTTGAATAAACAGATCGTTTTTGTGGGGTGATAATCCTAGGCACAGCCCAGGTGGCCTTTGCCATGACTTGTTTGCGTTACCTCAACAAAACAGCCCCTCTGGCACACAGCTGGAGAGAGGACAGAGCCCCAGCTGGCCACCTGGGAAGTGGCCAGTTCCCAACCCTTGTCTTCATGGCTGGGACTTAGCAAAACCTTGAGCCTTGCCAACTCACTGCCTGCGCCAGGACAGAGGGTCAGGGACTGCTCAGCCACTTGCAGCCCGGTGCCCTGAGGTCAGCGTGGCTGCAGATGGCACAAGAAGCCCAAAACGCCACCAAGATGCCCAAAAGGGAGCTTCCAATTTTGTGCGTCCAGCAGCACCAAGAGCTTCCCAGCCTGAATTTCGGGCTTCCCAACTCCTGCTGAGGCTGGTCAGAGCTGAGCAAAGCCACTGGGGAAAGCCAGGGTCCAGGTGGGGTGGAGGGCAAAGCCCCCACAGAGCCCTGCCAGCAGGGTTACAAAAGCCACTGCGAGTCAAACCAGTAACAGGGGCACTTGCATAACCAGCAGGGCAGTGACGCAGGCACAGCTGGATCCTGGCCAGGCCTGGATGGACACCAGGAGGTGGGACCTGCCTGAACTCCTGTCCCCAGGCAGCCCAACCAGCGTGCCTCCACTGAGCACACCCCAGGGGAAAGTCCAGTGCTGGGCTTGGCTGCCAGCTCCACCGTGACAGTCCCTTTTCAATTACAAATTCATTGCCTGGAAAGTGATGACTGGCAGGTTTCTTTAGTGAGGCACCAAGGTACCATGAAACCAGGGTAAGAGAGCGTGAAAAACAGAAATTGCATTTACTTCCCAAGATGAAAACTAGCACCATTTTACATGAAGATTGCAGTGCCCAGCCTAGGGTCCTTGGCATCCCTATGTCAGACCATAGTTCTCTATCACTTTGCTTTTCAACAGGAGCCCAGACAGCAGCAATGAAAGAAAAATTATGCTTATGTCAAGAAGACTGTCCTTATCTTGGCCTAAGATATCCCAAAGCAGTCATTGGGAAGGAGGATGGATCTTCAGCCCCTTGGAGCATGTGTCAGAGAGCAGATCACCTCGGAATGGGCACCAGGGAGGACCAGGGACAATGAATGGTGCTATGTGCAGCCCCAGACCCACTCCTGCTGCCTCTGCATGCCTGTGTGCCAGGAAGTGCATCACCACCAGAAGCTCCATGGAGCAACACCTCCACTGATTTGGGCTCTGGAAAGACTGCAGTGGTGCTCACTCCTCTGGCCTCCCATTTGCCTCAGGCTCTGAGCAGAGGCAGGTGGAGCACTCATGCATCACAAAGTGTTCCAGGTCTTTCCAGCAAGTCAAGAAACGGCAGCCTTGCCAGGCCTGACCTTTCTGAGGACTCCTGAAAATCCTGTCACCATCTGACAGCTGCTCAAAAGCTACAACCAAGCTCTGTTCAGACAGAGATGAGCATTGCAGCACAAGTGGCTGCACTGGCTGCAAGGAGAGCTATTCACTGGTTCCCTTCAAAGTCAGTAACACACACAGAAGGAAAATAAAATGGCTTTGCCCAAAAAAGGCATCTAGCAGGTCCTTGGAGCACAAATAAGTATTAAAAAAATTATGAAGCAGCAGAAAGTAGCTTCAGAGGTACTGAGCAAGTCAAGACAAAGTCTGGCTGCCTCATGTAGAAATCTTGGAAACTTTGATTCCACAGACAGACACCTCTTAGACAGACACCTATTTCTAAATACGAAGTACTCTATTTAATTATCACAACTGTGGTGTATATTCATATCTGAGATGAAGTGACATGCATGTTGCTTTAACAAAATGTCAAAAGTGTCACTATCATTCCCTCTTCCTTAACTGCCTGGAACACTTTACCATCTGCTACCCAGGCTTGCTGCTACTCATTCCTCAGCAAGACAGATACTGGGTTCAAGTGGCAGAGCTCCACTTTGTGAAATGCTTCAGTGACTGAAATGCTTGACAAATGAGAGCTGAGGGCTTTGCAAAGCTACCTCAGCTATCTCAGCGATGCTGCCCGTTTTAAACACCTAAATCTCTGCACTACTTCACCTCAGGTGAACTTGTTTCAGGGCAGCCTCTCTCAAATTTACCATGATCCCCATGTTTGCCACTTGTCGTGGCTCACAGCTTCTTCCCAGGTGCCCAGAAGCAAGGTGAGGCAGGGAGGGAAGAGCAGGAGAGCAGCACTCCCAGCCTGCCACCCAGGAAGGGAGGAAGCCCCAGAGCAGAATGATGGTGGGGAGGTGAAGGACTCCTGGTGACATGACAGGGGAAAAGGACATCCTGTGGGAGACACAAGGTATCCCACAGTAAAGCATCCAGCACTCCAGGTGCTGGCATTGCTCATGGGAGAAATCAGGTGTTGGGATGTGTGTGCATCAGGAAGTTCAAACCCACCATGCTCACAGCCGTGTGTGCTGCACAGAATCACACCGCCACAAACTTGCTCCTGTTAACCCATGAGACACTCCAGTGACTGCTGTCCATCTCCCCAGAGATGGGAGCTCCAGAGCATGCTTTTCCAAGCTGGAAATGCTGGCAGTTTGAGCAGCAGCACCAAACAATGCACAAATGCCTTCCTGATACAGGCATGACCGACTGGAAGGAAGTGACTAAGGAGGTGGAAGGAGCATTATCCTCACATCCTTACTAATCCCAAGGAAGGGGAGTGTGGTGAAATCATTGCTTTTATTAGATGCTGGAAAAACTTCAGTCAAAGCCATATTTTTTAGTAAGTAACAATAGCCTGCTGGTCCTGAGATTTCCACAGCATTGGAAAAGGATTAACAGTCTGGGTAGGATGTCTGGGACATCAGCATCTCCAGGGTAAGATTAAGTAAAAAAAAACTAAGAAAAAAGCATTTCTCACAGCCTATGCACCCTTTCACCTAGACCCCTTCTCTCCATTTGCTCACTGTTCCCAGTTTGTGGAAACATCAGTCAGATGCACATGGGATAGCTGAGATAAATTCCTGAAGAAACTTCTCTCTTTTCACTAAGTCACATGCACCTCAAATTAATAATATCTTTTGTGTATTTGCAGAATGATTTTATTTTCCATAGAAGGCTAGTAGGGCTTTTGAATCACCCTAAGGAATGCCAAGCAAACACTGATTCACATTTTGGAGCTAAATCATGACTCTTCCCAATCCTGGGAACAGAGCGACTCATCACAACTCATACCTATCCTGGTACGTGTGGAAAATGCTTCATCAGGGACTTCTTTTGTTTTCACAAATGCCTTTTTTATTGTCATGTAAGCTCGGGCACACATAGCAAACACTCCAAAGGGCAGGGAAAAGCACATGCAGTACAGCAGGAAGCAGGAAACATTCTGTCCTTCCTCCTTGGAGATTACATGCAGAGGTGGTTTGGCCTAAACCCAAAAACTTGAGTCACCAGAAAAATAAAAAGAGTAACAAACATATTGCACTGCCATTCATTAGTTACTTAAGGACTGCTGAGCTCACTAGGTGGTGAGCAGTTCCAAGAAATCTGCTGGAACAAGAGGTGAGGAGGATGAGCAGCCAGTTCTGGGGAAAACCCAAGGTTTTTTTTCCATGGGGCAGGAGGGCAGAACAAAGAGCCATCAGGAATGACACCTGAATTCCAGCAAATTCCTGAAAAGAGCTGAGGAACTGAAGCTCAGAGATGGATGCAGCTGCCTCATCTCCTGAGCAGGACACAAAGCCAGCAGCTTCCCTGTCACCAAATCTCTAATCTGTCAGCAGCAAAACTCAGGCTTACCTGTCCCCTTGGCCACTACTGTCAGTGATTCGCTTTGCCAAATCCTGCCTGGAATGGCAGGGCCATTGGGACAGATCACGGATTCCTTGGATCACCAACTGCTCTTTCCTTCCAGCAGCATGTGGTCTTCTGAAAAGAGGAGGAAAAGCTGGTTACAGAGATTCATGCACAACAAACATAGAAATAAACTCTTAGTCACAAGTTTGCCCTTCTGATAAGGGTGCCCAGAGCTGAGAGCAGACAAGCCCAGTAAGGTGCAGAGCCCCAGAAACCAGGTCTCCAGTCGTGCATGGCAGTCCAGCCTCTGTCTTTTCTATGCATATTTAAAGTGGAAAGGATATGAATCAGAGCTGAGAGGTCTTCAAGGAATGGTCCACATGCTTGAAAGCAGGGAAATCCAGGTTCCAGCCTTTTCCCTCCAGCTGCTTCTCCCCCATGTTTCCAGCATTCTCTGCTGAGGCCAGGCTACTTAATTTTACAGAAAACAAAACTGAAAAAGTCAGTGGGATACTAATTACCTATCTGTTGGTTAATTATCTTTCTCAAGGTTTTTAGTTTGTTTGAAAACATTTACATTAGAGTATTCTGCTTAGCGAGGGCTAGATGAGCCTACACACAGCCAGGTGTAAGTTTAAGCACCAAGATACAGGACCCACCATTGAAACTCTAGCTGCTCTATAGGTGTCTTTTTGAAGAAAAAAGCAGCATTGAGAGAAAAATATCATCAGTAGAGGACTTGTGAGACTATCACCATCTATGCTTTGATAATCCAAAAGGAAATGAGTAACAAAGACAAATAGATAAAATTACAGAGGAGAATAACAGAATTAGCACAAGCCTCCAGGGATGAAATTGGGATGAAATCACTCAAGAGCCAAGAGGGTTCAAAGCATCAAAATGGTACAAGGGATAAAACCTAGCTCTAGAAATGAGACAGAAAAGTCTGAGCAAGAAAGTAAAGCAAGGAGAGGACGGGCAGAAAGAAAAGCTAATTTCATCATCCCAGAAGACTCTAGATATTCTCCCAACTTATCTCTGAACCCCTAACATGGGCCTTCCAAAATCCAGGCAAGAAGAGTGGTACCAGGTGATGAAAGAAAGACAAACAATGCACCTGCCTTCAAAGGGGAAGTTCCTTGGACTATGAAAATTGTGGTGAAGAATGACCTGACAACGACAAATGTGGCTGGAATGGAGAGCAACACAGAGAAAGATGAGCATATTTGTGGTGGGCTGTATGCAGGAGACAGTGGGGAAGAGCTGGGGCAGGGAGAGGCGTGAGGAGAGAGCCGTAAGAAAAGATTTAGAAGACATGATGTGAAAGAAGCACATTTATTTTTTATAGGGGAAAATAAAGACCAGGCCCATGAGAAACAGTCTGCAAGATTAAAGATTGCTAGAACAAGGACAGGGATCAACCAATGTTGCCCAAGCCAAGACGCACTTCCTGCACTGGGGAAAGCAGGATCAGCTGTTATGCTTAGGGAGGATAAGCACCTAGAAAGTCAGAGATCTTATGACATGGCACAGGAAAAGACGAGCCCCATCTTTCTGATGGCATCAATCATTTGCTTCCAGCCCTGGAGGCCAATTTAGCCCCTGGAGAGGTCAGAACTCCCTTTCCCCGGTGCCCAGAGGCATGCCAAAACAAAAACAGACAAGAGGTTTCTGGGAGCTCAGGGAGGTTGTGAAATCCTCTTCGTTTGCAGCTTGGAACAAGGTCACACCTCACTCACACAAGTGACATTATACAGGAAATTCATCCTGACAGCACAAAGAACAGAAGTAAAATCCTCTCCAAAACCTGACTTCTGCTCGGCAGCGGAGCCCAGCCTGTGATGCTGCTGAACTGAGGCAATTCTTCTGAGGCTGCTCTGGAATGGTCTTTTTTAATGCTTGCACCACACTTTTGAGGATCACCATTGACTGATATTGATCATGAACTGTCTGGCAGGTGCAGAGGTGGGTTGTGGGCTCCATCTGGTTGATGTGACAGGACTAGAAGCATCCTTAGCCTTCTCAGTGCCTCTTTTCCTGGATGTCCCCCATCCCGTTGTACGGTTGGGGCAATGGGCTGCTGGGGCTTGGGAACCCACCAAGAGAAGGATGCCTCCACCACCCAAACAAAACCTTCAACCCTGAAGATCCTGGAGGTCTCTTCCCACCTAAACGATTCTACTATTCTCTCTTGTCTCCAGAGGATGGCTATAACCACCCTAAGCCCAGCAGGCAGTAAGCTAGAAAAAAGAAACCTTGACATCAGGCCCTGGAAAACAAAAACACAGGGAACACAGCGATCAGCTGTCGTGCCCTAATGCCATCTTCCCGGCAAGGGAAAGCCTGAGAAAAAGAGGGATGAGCCAGGGGCGTTTAAGCAGACGCATGTCTAATGCCATGCAGCCAGATTGTCCTAGTTCCTGCAGCAGCATCCCTCACAGAAGGCATCTGCCTCCCCCACGCCCCCTCGGTAGTTTATCAAACACATTAAAAATTCAAGTTATTTCTGAGGGGAAAAAAAGTCACATTTTCAGAAGGAAGCCTGTTTAGACTAGGTGCGGGCACTGCTCTAATTTCGGGCTGCCCTGGGCCTCGCTGGCCTGACACAAGGCGCTGGAGCAAAGCGGACATGGGAAGTGAGGGGAAAGCCGCCCCCTGCTCCCTGTTTTGGCGCCCAAATCCCCCTCATCGGGGCTCGCTCTACTGCTGTCCCCTCAGCCCAGCGCCTCGCAGCTCCCACAGGGGATGCCACCTGCAGGGTGCTGCGCTGAGGGAGCCTCCTTCTCTCCCCGCGGTCCTGAGGAGGCGGCACACGTGGAGAGGGCGATGCGGGTGTCCCAGCGAGGCAGCGCGGTGCCTCTCGCCGGCGGTGCCAAGACCCGTCCGGCCGCACATGGGCTCCCACGGGAGCCGAGCTCCGCTGGGCCGGGCGGGGCGGCCGCTGGGCCGTGACGTCTGTGCGAGCAGAGAGCGCCGCTTGCTAACGTCCCCCACAGGAAACCTCCTCCGGGCCACACCACTCCGCGGCGGGGTAGGGGAGGTGGGATCCGCCACGGAGGGCGTTCTTCTTGCCGCAGCGTTCTCCGCCAGCGGCAGCGGGAGCCGAGGGACAGTGCAGAAAGCTCCGACTCGTCGGTCTTCGCGGGCGGGCTCGGTGTGCGGGCGGCGGTGCCGGGAGAGTTTGTTTGTTCCTGGTCTCTCCCCCTCGAGTGAGGGTGGTAGTGCCCGATGTGGGCGCCGCCGCCGCCGCCTCTATAAGCGCGGCCGCGGGGCGGGCGCGGCAGCTGTTGCGCCACTGATCCCTCCCGGTCCCACCCGGTCCTGCTCCGTCCCGCCCCGTCCCGCCGGGAGCATGTACCAGAGTTCCGCGCGCTGCCTCTGCTCGGCCCTTCCCGGTCTCTGCTGCGCTCCGGCCGCCGCCTCGGCCTCCCGTCTGCCGCTGCCGCGGCCCCGCTCCCACACGCCGGCCCCCGCCGCCCCGCGGGCAGCAGCGGGCGGGCCGCCCGCCCCGGGGACGCCGCTCCGGACAGGTAGGTACTGACCGGGCAGGGCGCGTTTCTGCCGCGGGGACCGCGCGGGGTCACAGCCGGGTGGCTGGTGCCGGGCTGCTGCTGTCGGAGCAGGGTCTGGGCTGTCCTGCTCGCATTAGCGTGTTCCTTGTCCCTTCGCCAGCCACCTCTCTGGGGCTGGACCGGCCCTTGGGCTCTAAGGCAGCGGCCGTGGCGTTCGCCCACACGGTGTGAGCGGGACAGGTGGTGCCGGACATCCCGCTGGAGCTTTAGGCGTTTCTGGCTCGGTGTCCTCCAGCTGAGGGATAGGGCACTCTCTGCGCCCATGTGTGGGCTGGGTGCTTGAAGTAAACCCAGGTATCGGTGGGGTGAGGTGCCTGGTGAGCCAGAGGGTCAGTGCCCACATGCCGCTGTCAGGAGCATGCACTCGGATAGCCGAGCTGCCCTCTTTGGCGTTGCACTTTGTGTAGGATGAGCGTGACTCACAGCGGGGGCCTTTCACTCCCGGCAGTGTGTGGGAACTGCCCCGGTTACCTCTGGCAGGCAGCAGCCAGCAGGTCCCTCCTTGCCTGTGCCGTTAAATAATTACAGCCCGGTCTTCATCCCCCACATGGGACTTGGGAAGTCTCATGGTGCCTGTGCGGACACCGCCTTGGCGTGTGCCCCACTCCTGCGGCCAGGCCGGGATCGGGTCAGGGCTGTACCCAGCGGGGCCG
>VZSR01000170.1:4016058-4140674 GCA_013398615.1 Brachypodius melanocephalos
CCGGACCGGGATCGGGTCAGGGCTGTACCCACTGCGGTCGGATCCAGCCTGCAGTCACCTCTGTTGGCTCTGGCCATGACTCAGAATGCTCACTCGGAACCATTCCTGCTGGAAACTGGGGCAGCCCGACAGCCGCCAGCATTGCTCCAGACTGCTGCTGGTGGGAGGGGTGATAAGCCCAGCTCTTTATCGTTGAATGGTTTGGGTTGGAAGAGGCCTTAAAGGTCATCTGGTTCCAGCCCTCCCTCAGCGGGCAGGGACATCTCCTACTAGACCAGGTTGCTTAAAGCCCTATCCAAGCTGGGCTTGAACAATCCCAGTGATAGAGCAGCCACAGTTTCTCTGGGCAATATGTTTGAGACTGTATCATGTACCTGGTATGCAGGAGATCCACTTTGCCCTGCTGCCTTCAGCTGGGATTGGGGTGAAGTGAGATCATTCCCTGTTGCTGCTGTTACAGAAGGGGTGTAAAAGCCAGGCTGGGGCAGGGTGCTTCCCTTCCTCCTGTTGAAGCTAGGCCAGGATGCCATATGGCAGGATTGAAGCTCCATGGCACTACAGGGAAGAAGAGCATATGCATCTGAGAGCTGGCAGAATCGAGCTCATGATTAATAAACCACTCCTGAAGATAAAGGTTTCCAGAGCTTGTGCCAAGTACTGATTCTCAGTGTTACGGGAGGCAGGATTTGAGGTTCCTTCTTCTTTCTGGTGTTGCCTGTTGAGAACAGGCAGCTTCTGCCTTGCTCTGATGAGCTCTCATTGCTGTCCCAAACAAGGTTGTACATGTAGTATGATACCTTGGTAGCACAGATTTTTTTTACGTGGGGATGGTGCCTGTCCTAAGTTGTTCCTAGAACTGGGGTTCGAGGGAGGGCATCTCTAGCTGCTGCCAGCCTCTGGGGCTGTGGAGGTTGATGCAACTCCAGACTGCAGGTGTGGAGTCATTCACCTGGCGGGGAAAGGCCTGTGATAAACATACACAAACATACCCTGTTTGTCCTACACAAACAGGGTAGGGCTTCTGGCTCAAAGTGGTGCTGGGACATATGATCTGAAAGGAACAGGAATGAGAATGTTTTTTACCCTACCTAAAAGGTCAGGGCCCAATACCCTTCTGCAGCCCTCATCTCTGAACCAAAGTCCTTAAAGTCTCTGGTGGTTTGTTGACTGAGATCCTAGAAGTTCATCTCTTCTGTGCTGGATGATGCAAGAAACCTTCCAACTTTACACCCTGTTCTTACATTTAATTCACAGTTTGAATTCTTCCCTTGCCCTTACTATGCAGAGGTACCACCCTTGCTGAGAGGAAGGAACTTCTTGATTTTAAGCCCCTTGAATAGTAATTGTTGATTTGATGTTCCCTGTTACATCACACCAAGAGAATCACTTTCATGTTTGCGACCCACTGCTGCAGTGCAAGCTCAGGAGTCTGCTTGTGCCTCTGCCCTCACCAGCACCACAGTGTCACAGCACTGGCATATCATCTCAGCAAGTTACAGGTCACTTAACTTGCACTGCAGGATTTCAGAGTGGTGACCTTGTACTTGTTATACAGCTGGACTTCTGTGGACATGATTCAGTATTGCAGAAATAGCAAAATGGATTTTGTGTTTGGAGTTTTCATGTTCAGGTTGTTTGTCTGGCCCCTGTTGTGCAGAACACCTCAGTCTTTGTGTTGTCATGTTTTCAGCACTTTGGGTACAAAGAACTTGTGCAGATAAGCTGTCATCCTAAGCTGGAATCTTCCCAAGGAGTCCCCTCCTTCAACCAAGAACTTTCAAGCCACCTATACTAGGACTGAAAGTGCTTAATTTAGAGCCCAGACTCTCTTTCATACAATCTTTTCTGGCTCCTCAAAAGAAGACTGAAGCACTTTTTCCTTCCTGAGATGTGACTGACTTTAAAAGCTGTCAGTTCTGGGCCATAGTACAGGTTAGGCTATGCTTTATGCCCCATAAGGAGCTGGATGCACCGTGATCCCAGGGATGATGAGATTTAGACAATACTCTGGCTTTGTCTGCAGCCTGGCAGGTGGAGGCTGAACTTAGCCTTGATCCTGCTATAACAGCTGTAAGCTGCTCAGGGCTTTGCCAAGAGACCTTTGACTCCAGCTGTGTTACACTACCTTGTCCCTTTCAACATCACCCCTCTGACTCAGGTCAAGCCACAAGCAGCCTAAGAGCTTGCTAATGGCTTCTTGGAGGGTAATTATTTCCCAATATTCCTTTGGAGAGCTCCACACGAGCCATGTTCATCCATGGCATGGCAGGGGCTGCACTCAGCTGCTGACAGCAACCCTGATGCAGCAGAAAACATTGTGTGCTTATCTCCAGTTGCAGCATTTAGCTATGGGTTGTACCTGTCCTAAAAAGAGGTGAGTGGCTCACTGTGGAGCGTCTATTAAAAGCTATATTAATTTCTTTAGGTTTCTACATGGCTGCCTGGCAGCCCTGGTTGTGTGTCAACTGCACCCTTCTGTATCCGACACAGTGTGCTTTCGTTTCTTCTCTCTCTCCCCTCACAGCTGTGTCAGGGTCCTGCTTAGGGATTTTGTGGTTTTCCTTCACTATTAAATGCTACTTCTTCTACTTCAGCAGTACTTGGCTTCTTGAGAAGAATTGTAAACAGAGAAAGACCGCAGAAACTGAAACACTACACATGGCTTCCCTGGAAAGACATTCATGTGTGTGAGCTCAAGATCACATCTCAGTTTGAGGCGCTCCTAGTACTTCAACCAAAAAGATGGAGATGAGGAGCAGCATCCTAAATCTAATCTAACTTTTCATTTCACAATTTTCTTGGATCTGTTCCATGGACTTACACGTACAAGACACACATTAAAGCAAGCAGTTTATAGTGTCTTTTAAATGTCCATTTTCCTAAATACAAGGACATGAGGCTTATACTGCAGAGAGAGTCTTTCTTTTCCTGCTGAGTATGTTTATTGAACTGTAAGGGTGTCCATCTTCCTGCCTGCCTCTCTAGCCTGTCATTATTGTACGTCTGTCACCAGCTCTTAAAATTGGTAGTGCTGTCATTCAATCTGAATATGCAGGTGTGTTGGGTGGCACCCCAAATCTGCCACAAGATGTGAGCACAAGATGACCATTTCATCCTCTTCCTTTTTTAAGTAACTCAAATGTACCAATAAACTTGCTTAAAAACCACTGTGGGCCAACAGCAGTGCAACACTGAAGTTCTTTTGCTCAAGATTCCCCTTGCAAAAGGCATTGAGAGTAAATAAGTAAGTTGAGACAACAACACAACTCAATCAGCATTGCCTCTTATGCAAGTTGCTGTGATGCAAGTACAGTCTTTCCTACCCGTGTTTGAAGGAGCAAAACCCAGAGATAGGGTTGGAGAGCTCTTGCACACGGAGTGTAGAAGTACCACAAACTGTGCATAAGCCAAAGAGCAAAACAGCAGGGACACACGTGCATCCTCATCCCGTGGCAGCTGTGACCCCTTGTGGGATGGGGGGACCTCCCTGCAGGAGACACAGCTGCATTAGCAGGAGAGCTGGGGACAGCAGCTTGTGTGCAGGTCATGGGGGTAGGATGGCCAAAGGAACAGGAGATGGCTGGGGCCCAGGGAGGGCTGGAAACTGCCAAGCTGGGGCACAGCACAAAAGAGTGAGGAGATACAGGGAGAAAGGAGGGTGAGGGGGGTGAACATAGGGATGTGGAGCTGGAAGACACTGCCTTCTCCTCTCCACATCCTAAGGTCTAAGCCAGCAGAAGCATCTGGCTGTGTCATGCTCATGACAGCATTACTGCTTTGGGAATAAATGAAACTGTGATCAGAGATTCCTATGGAGTACTAACCTGAGGGAATGAGTCACCCTGCTGGCTGTTCTGCAGGCTGGAGTTTGCAGCTTGGAGGTGTCCCAGATGGACACAGGGTACCAGGGTGCTATCTCCATCAAAAGCAAATGCTGCACATGAAATAAGGAGCAGGCACCATTTGTCCACCTGCTGGGCTCTCTCCTCTGTGAACAGGGAAAAAGTGTGCTCTGTTGTGTTTTCTACAACATATGCAGAGTTAATCTTAGCCCTGCTATTCTGGTTGAAAGGCTTCTTTATTGCTTTAGAAGACAGCAGCATGATGTCTTAAACCAGGCCATTCGCAGGCTGCAGGCCCTGATGACAGGCAGAACATGAGACTAACCCTGTCTTTGCATCCTTCTTCTTTTGTCTCAGACTCAGGAACAGGCTCCTGCACAAACCACCAATGGCTGGCACTGCACCAAGGTGCCCAAGTGATGAGGAGAGTTGTGGTGGACCATGTCTAACACCAGTTTTTCCCTTGCAGTGTGTTCCATGGGAAACAGCACCAGCCGGCTCTACAGTGTGCTCGCCAAGACGCTGAGCAGTGGTGCCGTGTCCCAGCACCAGGACTGCCTGGAGCAGCTGGACTCAGCACAGCTGGATCCTATAGACCCCAAGGATTTGCTGGAGGAATGTCAGATTGTTCTGCAGAAGCGGCCACCCCGGTTTCAGAGGAACTTTGTGAACCTGAAGAAGAATACTGCCAGTAACCACCGCCCCATCCGGGTCATGCAGTGGAACATCCTTGCCCAAGGTAGGAGATGGTTGTGGGCTCAAGGTATGACCTTGAGACCAAATGCAGCAGTGAAAACCCTGGCAGAGCAAAGGGAGAGGAGTGAACTACATGAGATACAACTGACTGAGTGCCAGGGGGAATATTTCGAGTGCTTGAAATAGTGGGTTTCCTTCTGTCCCTTAGGAAGGGAAAAAGAGGTCTCTCCTTGCAACTTTGATGCGAAAAGTAGCCCTGAATTCCTGTCCTAACTGAACACAGTGTATTCTAAAAGCTGTGACCCATCAGTTTTAAAGGGTTGTTAACCCCAGAGAAGACTCATCCTTTTCCAAGGTTTCATTTGTAGAGTTTCTCTTCAGTTTCTGATTACCTTATTAGTGAACTATCCAGAAATTCAGGTCTGCTATGGGGGGAATTCTTAAGGCTTAAAAATAATTTTAACTGGTAGTTTTGAATGCAAGCTGTAAGTTGAGTGCAGCAGCCTCATCTTAAATTCTTTTGGTATGGGAAATTTCCCTCTTAGGGACTGCTTTAACCTTCTGCAGTTAAGTCACTTTTAACCCACTTCATTTTATTTTGGCTTAAGCCTCAGCAGCCACCTGTGGAAGTGTAGTGGGCAGAAAGGCAGAAAGTCTTTAATATATCTTTTATCTGTAAAAGCAACTTTTTTTGGAGTGGCTCCAGTGACTTGAGAAGGCAAGTCTGGTACCCTTGAAGTCACCAGCTACTCGTGAAAAACCCATGGCCTGCATGTAAACTGATAAAACCTGGAGGCTGACAGGCTGTTTCGGCTATCGGTAACTTTTGGCTTTTTTGTCCCCCCTCCCTGCTCATTCCAGCTCTCGGGGAAGGCAAAGACAACTTTGTCCAGTGCCCCATGGAAGCTCTGAAATGGGAGGAGAGGAAGTGCCTCATCCTGGAGGAGATCCTGGCGTACAAGCCCGACATCTTGTGCCTTCAGGAAGTCGACCACTACTTCGACACCTTCGAGCCGCTGCTCAGCCGCCTGGGCTACCAGTGCACCTTCTTCCCGAAGCCGTGGTCTCCGTGCCTGGACGTGGAGCGCAACAACGGCCCGGACGGCTGCGCCCTGTTCTTCCTCAAGGAGCGCTTCGAGCTCGTCAGCAGCGCCAACATCCGGCTCACCGCCATGAAGCTCAAGACCAACCAGGTGGCCATCGCCCAGACGCTCAAGTGCCACGAGACCGGCAGGCTCTTCTGCATCGCCGTCACCCACCTGAAAGCGCGCACGGGCTGGGAGAGGTTCCGCTCCGCCCAGGGCTGCGACCTCCTCCAGAACCTGAAGAGCATCACCCAGGGGGCGAAGATCCCCCTGATCGTCTGCGGAGACTTCAACGCGGAGCCGACCGAGGAGGTGTACAGGGAGTTCTCCAACTCCAGCCTCAATTTGAACAGCGCCTACAAGCTGCTGAGCCCCGACGGACAGTCGGAGCCCCCCTACACCACCTGGAAGATCCGGCCCTCCGGAGAGTGCCGGCACACGCTGGATTATATCTGGTATTCCCAGCATGCCTTGAATGTGAACTCAGCCCTGGGGCTGCTGACTGAAGAGCAGATTGGGCCCAACAGGCTGCCCTCGTTCAATTACCCCTCCGATCACCTGTCCCTTGTATGTGACTTTAGTTTTAACCAGGACCCTGACAGACTGCTGTGATGTCCTGGAGTGCCACCTGGTATTGCAGTGTCTGAACTCGCCAGTCTTTTATTTTAGAGAAAACCTTTGAAGCTAGATGCTACTGAAAGATGAGGAAATACTGTTGACTAACCATTATTTCAGGCACTTGTTTGGAGCTACACTCGCTGTCCAGCCCTCATTAATGTGCAGCCTTCGAGGGAGGAAGAAGGAAGCCAGTGTTCTCATCATGTTCTTCTTGCCACGTCAGGGTTTGAAAACTAGAAGGCAAATGAGCTTTATCCTTTCACTAAGCCCCCTGTTTTAAGGATTTAATCCTCTAATGAATGTGGAGGCCTTAGTACTTAAAACACTTGTGTTTGTAAAACAACTTGCCCTGACAGCATGCTAATTTTATTTATTTCACAATAAACTTCTGCAAGTACCAAAGGGAGTGAAGTTCAACTACCCAGTGAGATTATCTTAAATTTTTTTGTTGCACTGTGAAGGAAGTTTAATGCAGTTTAGCCAAAAGGTAAGCTCATAATAGTGTGATCTTGTCATTTTTCCATGACCTTAGATGACAAATTCATTAGAAGTGTGAGGAAGGCCCCCTGCAGTAACAGCAGATGAGAAAAGAGAGGCTGAGTATAAACTAGAGTAATACCTTCACTTTTGCAGAACAGTGTGCATGTGTCTGTCACACACAATACAGCCTGTAGGCTCTACAGCCTGTACCTTCGTCTCTACTGTGCTTCCCTCTGGAGGACACAGATAACCAGGGACTGTTTCTTCCTCTGCTTTGAGTTTTACTTTTCTAAATGATTTAAATTTGTAGTCTTGTCAATCTTGCTGTTTCAGTAAAGGGCCAGTCTTAAATGTTGAAAGATTTTCCTTTATTTATCTTCAGAATCTAAAGCTGCACTGGAACCTGTTATAAGATAAAATTTATTTATTGAGAGAAGTTGGTGATCCTGCATCTGATTGGAAACCGTACAGTGACAGTGTTCAGGAGCCTCTTCCTGTGAGCCAGGGAAACTCTGGGCTACAACAGAGGTGAGTTAGTATAGTAACCCCTGTGACGCTCACTGATGACATAGGAATTGCATATATGGATTGTAAACATGCCGTTATGCCAGAAAATGACATAGGAAGAGAGGAGGGAAGAGGGACAACAGCTGGAGTCGGGCTGACATTTAGACAGTTGAGGAAGATAGGGCAGGGCAAATAAAGCAGTATTTCTATGTGAAGTAGGGTGCATAGTATCTCTTAAGTGTTCCAGCTGTTTATTAATAAAACTGTTTGGGAAAAAGTAGTATCTCTGCTCCTGTCTTTCTCACTTCACTGTCCCAAGTTCCTGTTGCCAAGGAGGTGACCTGTCTCAACTAGTTTGAGCTTCAAGTTGGTGGTGATGCTTCTCCTTCCAGACCTCCTTTCCCCCACCCCTAACCCTAAAGTGGCATGGCTGCTTTGCCTTCACTGCACTTTCTCCAACTCGGAATGTCCAAATTTCACAAGAAGTCTGAAGGGAAGGGAGTAATGCTTACCTGTTAAGCTGCTCACTCTTCTAGTTCGAGAGGAAACCTACACTGTAAATATTCTCTTTTCCAACAGTTGTGTGGAGTTACAAACCTAGCTAGTGCTGCAAAGCCAGGTGCAAGAATTCTTCCCTGAGGGCTGCAGAGTGTGCCTGGGCAGGCTGGCCCCTTACAAGATGCAGCTGCTTCTGCCACTTTCTTCTAAAACCTCATTTGAAGAGAAGAAACGCCACAGGTGTGAGCTTTACACAGCCCATAAATTACTGTACATGCATTGCTGAGAAGGGAAATATGGAGTCTGGTGACTGGAAGTCCCAAATTCCCACACAACCACATTCCTCATAAGTCAAACAAATGAAGTGCTGTTGTGCAGCTGTAACACGCTCTGCACATGCTCCTGACCCTTGCAGGATGAGAGCAATGGTCTGCTTCCAAGCAGAGGCTCCTGTAACCAGCCTAGGATTTATGTGGATTTGTCTTTTCCCAAACAGAAAGGATTCTACCACAAAGGAAGCAATGGCCTTGGGGAATACTCTTACCAGGCACATGCAACATGCCAGCACCTCCTTTGGCTGGAATTTCAGAAAGAGCAAACTGTGTCCCTGGAAGCCAGAAGGGTGGCATTTTTGGGGAAGATTTAAGGCAAGAGATTCAACACTCCCAATGCCTCACAAAAAGACAGACATTTGAGCATTGCTGCCATCTTTCATACCAACTAGACACTGACATCTTCCTTTTTCTGGTGCTGGCTGCCCTCAGTTGTGTGGAAGGGATGAGATGCAGTGCTTCCCCTTCAGGATTATTTTCTCTTAGGACCTTCCCTCAAATGGTCTTGCCAGAAGGAGAAATAATACGAGTGCCCATTAATTAAGATCTGTAGTCATCAACACATTCTAAAATCAACACCACTATGTAGACCTGTAACACCTGCCTTTAGTGGGTCAAATCCTTGCTCATCTACCACAAAAACTCACACCAGAAGCTGCAGCTTCCATCCAGACTCCTTTTGCCAGTTTGTGGAAGAAACTACACTTGTGGTAGAAAGCCCTGACTTGAGAGCAAAGATCAGGTCTGTATTTAAAAACAAACTAAACCACAACCAAAAAACCCCACCACTCCCACCAAAAAAGCGTATTTCACTTTTGTGTAAGCAGCTCCATTTTCCTCAGGCCACTCAAGGTGTCCATCAGCATGGCACCTTTCCCACTGCCAGAGTATAGAGCCACAGGCCCGATTATGGGAGGCTTTTTACCAGCAGGAACTGAACGATCCCAGCTGCAGAATTCTCACTGTCACTCTCACAGTGGAGTATATGGTATCTTTATGGTTCTTAAGGCATTTTAATTCATACCCTTGCTTGCAACACTAATTCTCGTACACGAGAAACCAAACTGTTGAGAAAGAGCCTGATTTGTATGACGCTGCCATCACTGCAGAACCTCTCCTTAAGTGGAAAGGGCTGGGATTCTTCTTTAATCCTGGACATGTTACAGTAGATGTTCACTGCTTCAACTCCTTAAAGGGTAGTTTTGAAGGCAAGGGGGGGTGGAATAACTGAAAAGGCTGGGGACTCTTTCCATCTCAAGGCAATTCTTAATACTGTCCTACTCAGAAAATCCCTGCTACAGCCCAGTGCTGAACCCTTTCTGCTGGATCTTAATAAAAAGGTAGACAGGCTGCAGAAATTAACTGCTAAGTTCCCAGCCAGCTTCAGTACGTGCCATAATTTATTTTGCAGACAGACTCTTTTGGAAGACTTAAATGGATTATTGCTCTTGCTTTGTTCTATGCAGCAAGAGGCAAGCCTGCAGCACTGAAATACTTTTGCCAGCTATAAATATCAGTACACTGAATATTTTTCAGAGGAAGCAGAAAGGATTTTTTTTTCCTATGTAGCAGTACGACTCTTAAGTAAAAAACATCTTTCAAGCTCTTCTATGGATGTATGCCGTGTAAGCACACCAAGGCTAAAAAAAGTCTCCACAGATCCCTTGCTTTCATCTTGAATAAAGGCTGCCTTAGCTTTAGCAGTGACACTTTTCCATCATTCTCAAGCAAGCTGCAGGAAGAAATGACCCACTTGTTTAATTTGCTGCGAGGCAGAAGCTGTTGCAAGCTTATTAAAACACTATCTCTCCTGGAGAACAATTAGATTCCAAATACACAGTGTCATTTGGACCTTCTTAACAAGCTTAACACCTGCTATTTGAACTGTCTGTACAAGGCAGAATGCACTTAGCTCATTCTGGCAGTAACAATCTTCGCATGCAGCTGAGATCAGATCCCTGCTGCGCCTGTCGTGCTGAGAACAAACCTGAGCCTTCAGGCACCTCTCCTTTCTGACTGCCCCTGGCTCACTCATCCCTGATCACCTCAGATATAATTCTCCAAAGCCCTAAAGTTGATGAAATCAATTAGCAGAGAACGTCAAGAGCTCATCCTTCCTTTCAGCACACTTTACCCAGACAACTTGAGTTGTGACAAGGCCCAGAACCCTTCACTGGGAAAGATGTCCAAGATTTAACAAAAACATTCTCTCTGAAATGGGATTCCTCTTTCAACTTTTCTTATTTTTGATACTCAGACATTTATTCCGAGTTGCAACCCACAAAGAATTTTTTTCCCCTGTGGATTATATAGCATCACCCTTTTCATTCTGTAACTTACAACAGTGGATTTCAAAAATAGTTTTTATATGCAAAATCAGTGGTACCAAGTCTGTGTATGCCTCAATGCCTTCTGTATAAAGCATGCTCATTTCACACAAGTTTCATTCTACCCACACGAGTTCCTGCTTGCCAAGGATGTGTTAAGCCTGGACTCTTCTACACGAGCCACTAGATTCAGAGGTAAAAGGGAGTCCTGCTTTTACACATGTAAGAAACAACAGGTTTTCCTGGGAGTATAGCTAGATACTAAGTATCACAGTATTCTAGTGTTCCTTTCATCTGTTCCAGATGTTACAAACCTGACCAAAGCGCCCTCATCCTGAGGTCACGCCCTCCAATACCACCAGCAAAACCACACTAATTTACAGAATCAGGTTAAGTCCCCTTTCCATTTCAGTTACAGCACATCCCAGACTCACTGAGATTCTCACAGCACTTCATGAACTCCAGGTAAATATCCTCTGGCAGCCAGTGTCATGGGCCACCCAGTGGTGGCCAGGGGAGAGAGCCCAAGGACCATCACTGGTTCCGTGGCAAGACACAGCACTGGCAGTGCCTCAGAGCTGACCACGAGCTGACCATCCCACAAATACTGCAGCTGGGTGCCTTCATTCCTCAAGTTTCTGCCATTACATAATGAAGTCTTGGCATTAAGAGAAGAAGGTCATCAGCTGGAGATCCTTATCCAGTTCCAGGAAGATAGTTTGTCCCCATTTGACTTCAAGTGTATCTAAATTTGGTGTTGGAAAGGTATTAATTACAAATAGTCAACATAGATATTTCATGCTCTGAGATACAGCATCTCTTTCTGATACAATCAAATAACAGCCATTTAGAATAGGGTTTCTTACAGACTGGACTTACAGTTGTAGGTTTAAAAAGAGCTGTTTCTCTCTTCTTGTCTTTTGGCTCAGATTTGTTCCACCTGCCTCTCTTTACGCTGCTCCATTTCCGTTTACGCAGAACATTAGTGCCTCTCAGACTGCCAAATTAATCAAGTGATTGCCCAGCTTTCCCTACTTCCTTTTCCCACCTCTTTCTTAGGAAAAAAAAAAAAAAAAGTCCTCTTTTCTCTCCATTTCCTTGTGTGAAGGGGTCATTGTTCTCTACCCCACGCCAGAAACACAGTTCATGTGTAAGAACCTTTGATTCTTTGGATTGCTACAAATGGAAGGGATTTTTTATCTGCTTCAGCTTCGTTTTGTTCTTAAACTCCACTTCCCTGCTCAAGAGGATGAAAAAGAAGAGTTTTTCCAGAAGCCTTTCATAGTCCCCCACATGCTGGCCTGGCTGTGTGGAGCTATTTCTACTTTTCATACCACCTGAAGGGGAGAAGGGGCCTTGCTGTTAGGACTCTGAAAGTAACCCAGTTCTCAGCATGTAAAATATTTCATTTTGGTGGCTTTTTAGCATTACAGAAGACTTCAGTTCCACACAGCTGTTAAAATTGCTCCTCCAGGCATGAAGCACTTAGACAATCATTCATATTTCAATGATTTCAAGATTATCCAAGTTCCTGCCCTGAAGACTTTTCAGGCCATACCACTGGGAACTGAGGGTCCACTGGGCACCTGACTACCCCCAGCCTGATGTGCCAGTGTGGTGCCCATGAAACCAGGGTAAGTTACATTTTCAGCCATGCACATGGACTGGAAATACAGAGCTAAGATCTGGTGTAGCTGGAGGAGCAGTTAGGTAGTTCACAGAGCTCCTGAGTATGCTCAACATCCTGAAAATGTGTAAGAACGGACTCCTGCCAGAAGTTACCTCACCAGCTACAGGTATTTAAACAGAGTGAGAAAGCTGGTCAGCCCTTTGAAGTAGGGAGGAATCCCAAAATTTCACACTGTATCATTTATATTAGGATGTATGCCTGAAAGATTTCAAATAAGAAGAGAAGGTTAACAGGTTAGCAGAAAGGAAGAAGAAAAAAATAAAAAGCACACCAAACACCATTAAATTTTCTTTCTGTATTTCAGTAAAACCTACTTGAATACACTTTGAAACAAGAGTACAACAAAATAGAATATACTTCAAATGTTGAATATACAAACTATTATAGTTCGTTCTGAACACTGGTACTTCCCTCTTAACTTCAACTAAAAAAACTTACAGGTTTAGAACTACCTGACAAAAGCTCATGCTGGGTGTGACCTTTGAAGAGAGAGTAGAGCTGAAACTGAAATGTATGCACAGATGTCAAGGCTAAGTGAGAGAGAAACAGGCATGGTACAGCAGAAGGCAGAAAACCTGCTGCTACTTTGTCCACGATTAAGAAATTTAGACAGACTTTTAACTACCATACAAAATATGTTACATGTTATTCTATAACAATACTGTGCTAGGTACAAGGTTTTTAAAAAATTTGTTTTAATAAAAAAGCTTTACACAAACAAGCCATTAGCTTATTTCAAGAAAGATAACTGAAAATCAGTCTAAGGCTTTCAATTTGAATCTGCTTAAGCTGTACGATACAAAAATCCCTCTAGGCCTCTGTCTTCTTTTAGAAGCTCTTTAATCTCCTTTATTTCACTTCCTACAACACCTAGTAGCATAGTTTTTCACATAGCACCAGTTGAGTACTGTGGGCACACAGTAGTAATCGCTGGTATGCACATAAAATGCATCAAATTTGCCATTTGTGTAACAATGAGACTTTCCTCTCCCCCTGAAAACTAAAATCCAAGGCAAACCTCTCACACAGCTCTCTCTTAGTGTTTCAGGTCTTAGTGTAACTTGGTAACCGGTAGCGTAGTGAAATTGTTTGGTCCCTTTTCAGTCCCTCTCTCTTTCCTTCTCCATAGGTTCAGCTGTTTCCCAACTGGAAGAGGCAGTTTTTATCAGCATATCAGTGTGGTTTAATTCCCACTGAAACACGGGAAAATAATTTTTTTTTTCCAGTAAGTCTTCAGCATATGCATGTTTATTAACATTCCAAAACTCTCCTTTATGACTTGGTGGTGGCATCCACATCCCTCCCCCAATTATGTCAGTTTATTCAAAACCGTAACAGTTAGAAGTCCGTGCTGGAAGAAAGCCATTCTTCATTTCTCACATGTGATGATTCCTTCTGTTTTCATTGTTACAGGAAGAGCAATAGCTGAGGGTGTACTAACTACTACTACATGGGTCACAGTCTTGCTTCCATCCACTGGCTTCTCCTCTTTTACCAGCTGCAGCGTTTTCACTTCACATTCCTGTTTCGAAGTGGCTGTGTCTGATTTAACTTCTGGACCTTTGAGAACTGCACTAATGACCCTGGGAGGAGTCTGGCCAGAGGCCTGCTGAGCAGGAACAGACAGTCTCATTACTGGTGTCCCATGAGCTATGGACACTGGGGTTAGTGCTCTGACAGCCAGTGGGGCTCCCACAATGTTGATTCCTCCTGACCCAGACAGGCCCGTTTTCGTTTGCAACTGACACTGCGTGAGTTGCGTAGCAGGGATGGTGATGATTTTGGTGGGCTGCATTGTGATTTTGTCTCCGTTTTCAGCAGAGGTGGGCATCACAGTAGGGATTGTCTGGATTACTACCTTTGGAGTTGTTGCAGTGGTTGGACTCGTGTTGGTTATTAACGGTGACCCTGCATTTACTGACTGCACTGCCACAGTTGAGATTTTCTGTCCCAGAGAGGTCATGACAACGGGCACTTGCATTGCCACACGAACAGTCCTAAAAAACAAACGTGTGTTTAGCCAAAACACAGGGCACCATTACAGATGACAACAAGGACAGACAATTCAAAGAGAGACAGGTTTTTAACTGGTTCTTTAAAAAAACCCAAACCAAACCGTAACAAAAAAAATTGAAAAAGCCAAATCAGCTAGCAAAAAACCCAAACCCAAACCCAAACCTTTTGCACATCTAGCAACAGGACTTTGGAAATTTAACATCTTCATTAACACAAACCTCGGAGCTGTTGTTGCTGGGACAGTGGCAGTGGTAGTAGAAGGATGAGATGAGGATGTGTCATGAGCTGGTGAGGCAATATTCACAACTCTAGTGACTGCTTTTTCTGTCCTGGTACAGCTTAACTGAGAGGAATTTTTTCCTTCACGTGCAGAGGTTGCTGCTTTTAGAAGGTTTTCTGCTGATAAAGACACTCTTTCCAGGGACTTTTCATCTGTAGGCATTGACAAATCTTCACTGCAGGACTCACTTTTGTCATCATCTATGACAACTATATTTTTTGGCATCTCCTTAAACTGATATACAAGCCTCTGTCCCTCTACTTTTGCCAGGATTCCTCTTTGATAGTAGTATCTGCAAGCAAAGTACACTTAAGTAGTAAGCAACACAGTGACAGATTTTAAAGAAAATCTCATTCTGTGCTAACAAGAAAACCTGAAGTAACCTCAGCAAAATCTACATTGTAAGGAGATACGGAAAGAAGCTGAAGAATCTACCTAAAAAAAACCCTTACCTTCTTTCAAATACATACTTCAAGGATTAAAATTGCCAATTTACTAGTAACATAAAAAGTTACAGGGACTGCAAGACTGAAGGCTAAAACTGCAAAATTTTTAAAATTTCCAAACCTTTGTATTTCTGTGGGCAAAATTAATAATCAGATTTTAAATTGTAGTCGATAACTTCAGGATCTAAGAGGTTTTTTACCTCAGAGCTCTTCCCATAGTCTCATAGTTCATGTCAGGTTTGTTTTTGTGTTTTCCCCAGAGTTTGGAGACAGCTTTTGAATCCACAAGTTTAAAGATTCCTTTCTCTCTCTGAGTCCATTTAATGTATCGAGGGCATGTATTTTTGTCCTGAAGAAGGTCCAAAAGGAACTCCCATAAGTACGTTGTATTTCCTATAATCAGAAAGCATTTATGTGTTAGAAAACCACTTTTAAAGACAACAGAAAGTTCTCCATATGACCTGCATTACAAGCAACATTACACAGAGGATGTAACCTGCACATATTCATTCATTCAGTTAAGTGTAGTGAAGTTTCCATAAACATTTACATTCTGAAAGGAGCTAATCCAAGTGATCTGCCGTACAGCACAGGAGCCTGTTCAACCCAGCACCCATTCTCAGTTCTTGAAAAGAAGTATGGGAGGGTGTTCCAAGTCAGTACCTATCTATTCTGCAGGATGAGCACTAGAATTTTCTTCTCATATTTGATTAAACATGGCATGAAAATGCCAGTGTAAGTAATTTTTAAAAGGCATATAACCTTCAGCAACAAACCATCTCAGCTGTGGTTTAAATTTGTCTGGGATCTGGGGCTCTCACACTAACTGGTGACAGTCCATGTTCTGACCCCTCCCAAATCTATGTTGCAGAGTGACCAACATCCTTCTAGGTGCAAAACCAGTCCAGCTTCCTGAAAGTGAGTATTCACAGGGAAGAAATCCCATGTAACTTTCTGTAATCAGGGGGATATAAAATTAAATCAGGCTAATGCACTTGTCAGGTATTCAAGAGGTGCACCATCTTCACTGGAGAAGCCCCAGGAAGGGGTTTGTGACAGTGACTATCAGGATGCCACAGAATGTAACACAGGCTCTATCTGCATTCTGATTCCATGTGCATCTATGGAAGAGGGGAAGAGAACCCAAAGGAAAGAAGCAGGTAACATTTCCAATTTTTACAGCTGGAAAAGACTCCTCAAGTTTCTGAGAAGGGAGAACTAAGACAGATCCACAAGAAAAATAACCTCAGAACATTAATAACGATTCTTTACCTCCAAGGACATGGACCAAATTACATTTTTGTGTGTGTGTGAATAAAGGTCACTAATTCCTGAGATTTAATGGCCTAGCATAGCACTTGTTATGCAATGCAAAGATAATTTTAAAAATTAAGGCAGATTAGAGACCACTGCAGATTTTGAGAAGTCAGCTATCTTTGAAAACCTCAAAGGGTAAAAAAAAAAAAACAAGTTCCATCTTCTGGAAAAGCACCTCAGAGAAAAACTATGCTTTACAATGTGCTCCAAACAACAGCAAGTAGTGACTCAAGAGCTACCAAAATCCAACCAGATTTCAGAGTCATTTGAATAAGACCTGTATGAGGAAAGATTCAACAAGACAACTGAGGAATCTTTAAATCATCCTCAATATTAGGGAATTAATCCCTGGGGTTTTATTCCTTAATTCCTAAGAAGGAGGATTTCTGGGTTGACTACCAAATGCTGTAGGTCTGCAACAGAGTTTTAGCAAAAATGTAAGTGGGCTTCAGGACTAGCAAACAGGAACTTCAAGAGAATAAACAAACTGTAGGACACAATTAAATCAGATTTACAGCTGCCTCACTTTGCACCAGAAAGTACCCAGAATGCACAAAGGAAGGAATGCCAACGAGGGACCCCCTTTCCAAATGTACACAATCATCTCTCCTTCTCCATGACTTAACTCTGATAGTACTGAATTGTAGAATAATTCCTGGTTTTCCAAAAACATGCTGCCTATGAAATAGCCTACCTTCGCAAGTGATTTTTTAAATTAAGTAACAAAAATTAAATCCATTTAACAAAATATTTTGCAGGGCATCAAGAAAAAAAGCTAATTTATTCCAGTTGCAGAATACAATATGGAAGGAGATACTTCAAGAGAACAAGAGACATATGTAGGTCATTAGGAAGGGCCACAGAAATTAAATAAATTTAAAAGAAAGCTAAAAAATCTCCCAAAAATCACAAAGCAGTACCATCTCCCACTGTATAAAACAGGAAGCTATAGAGCTGATTTCACCAGCACAAAAATGAGAATAGAGAGAAACACAGGCCTCCTTTTTCAAATTATTTCTGCAGGAAACTAGGACCTGGGACAATTGGAAAGTACGGTTCAGGTAACGGAAAGGTGTAACACTAAAATCTGAAATAGAAAGAAAGGTAAGGATTCAAGAAGACTAAAAAAAATAGAAATAATTAAACGAGATGTGTTTTTAAATATAGCACATACAAAATCTGTCATCTCCACTGAAGTCCACTGCTACACCAAATCTAAAGCCACTGCAGGCTCTGCAGAGAAGTTTAATTAGTGCTTGCACTGGTTTCCATGAGCAAACATCTCCATGAAGTCAGTCCCATTCTTCTTTGCCCTATGACAAGCATGATTACTCAGGAGCTGTAGCCAGATAAGGAATTACGTAAACAGCAAAGACTTTGCTTTCAAACAAATGTCAAAATAATAGTGGAGCTGACCACTGCACACTCTTTCAGCCAGCATGTTGCTACTCCCAAGTCACTAAACTTTGTTACTCCCAGCTATTGCAACATCTCCAAACAACTTTCAGTGCACTAAGAGGAGAAGAGATCCAGATTTTTCACCTGTAGCCAGGGGAAGAGCTGATACACTGCACACCACCTCAAAGGTAACCTGTGAGCAAATGTTCCAGTCTGTCTTCTTGCTGAATGAACTGCAGGGGCTTGGAGTCCAAGAAAGGAACCTCTATTTTTGAGGAGAAACATTAGGAAACCAGAACTCTCCCGCATAATTCTCCACTCAACCAATGCAGAAACATATCATCATTTGCTTTTCCCCCTTAAATTAAACTGAGTATTAGTCAAGGAATATATTCCCACTGGAGTCTGTCAATTAACTAAGAAATCATATTTCCAACCATCACCTTTCTAAATGCTCATGTGCCACCTTTACTTGAAAGCAAGTCTTACAGCAGTAGCTTAATAAATTATATCTGTAGCACTACGCTGATACACAACACAAAAGACATCACAAGTCAATAACCACAAAGTAAAGCAAATAAAAATTGGGAAAGCCTATTAACTGGGGAGGATACTAGAGGAGACTCCTAGAGCGTACATCCTTGTTCTAGATCTTGTACATACAAATTTGAAGACATTGCATGAAACTCTAATAACGTCAGTACAATCTCATCCATCACATTTTTAGAGGTATGTACATTTCCTGTGATAAATACCATGCACATGCACTGCTAGTTTTTAAAGACTCAATGAATGGAAAATCATACCTTTGCCTTCTCTGGGTTTCTTCTTTATACCCAGATCTGGAGACCCATCAGATAAAGCCGATTGCTGGGTCTTGGGTTTACGGCCAGCTGCACATAATACATGGGGAAAAAGAAGTATCAATCAAATGCACAGTAAAATTTTATTGTTTGCCTTTGCTGAAAAAAGCTGTTTGTGTATTTTCCCCCTGCTATTTCCTTGCTACAGGTATGGATAAACTTAGATTCTTAGATTACTACTGCACGGTAGTTATCATTTGGTTGCCTACTTCAGAGGCAGATTTAACTCAATTGCAGACAAGTTAATGTGCATTTTTATTAAATCTAAGAATCACAGATCTTGGATTTGTATCATTTTATCACTACATTGCATTTGTTTCCCTCTAAATTACAAGTAAATATTCCACATCAACATGTCTGGAAACTGTTGAATCAATATTCCTAAAGTTATGTAGTTATGTGAACTGTATTGATGCCTCTAACGAAACTGCTAGATCAGAGAGAACAACTTTACCAGGTGCCAGCCTCTCATGTGATAGCAAAATGCTTAAAAATCACTGTTCTGAATTGTTTCTCCTCCAAGACATGCCATTTAGACAGGAAAGACAAAAATTTCACAAAGATGATCTTATGATATTGTAAATTGATTTATGTTTTTTTTTTAAGTTAGTATTTACCCTGTTGCTTCATTGCATGAATCTCAAGTCTACCATCTCACCAAATATATTCATATTTCAGACACCAGTGGTTATCCACCACGAAAGTCCTCTTTGAATACTCTGTCCTTCCTCCACCTTGTGCTAAAATACGCAACTCAGATTCCATCTTCCTTTATGATTTGTCAAAGCCCATCCTCTTGCTCCCTCTTTTTTCTTGATGCAGACCCATTTCTCTAAGAACTCACATTTCAGACTCCCATCAAGCTGCTTGTATGAGCAATCAGACCAGACCATCCAATCCATCCTCCCCTGTACCAACTGCACCATCCACAGCACTGGACAACAGAAGTAAACTTTTGATATTGCTTCTATGAAAAGCCATATGTACCCTTTTTCTTTTTCATTGGTTCATGGATATCAGGGGAAGTTGGAACAGGAGACACATCCATTTGTTCAGATTCCTCTGTTGACACTTCCACCACCGTTTCTGTGATCACATCAGGTCTCATGGCTGCATGGATGAATTCTGGGGTAGACACACAAGGAGGGACAAAAACTTCCACTACAAGAAAAGGAAAAAAGAATATCTGATTAAGTCTCTACGTGATTATTTTAATGTGTCTTACATAAAATTATTTTAAACAAAGCATATGCAATGGTGTAGCAAACTTCTGTTCCAAAATCCTGTCACCTTGAAAATCAATCCAACTCCCCAAAACAAGTACACTTGTCAGTAGTTTTAGGCAAAAGTAAGTACTGCACCAATATTCTTCAGAACTGAACTCAATTTTAATTTAAACAAAATGGAGCTTCATCTTTGATCATTACTCTGATCTCCATTTCCTATTTTGTACCTTTTGCATTTCAGTTTGACCATCATTTCATCTGACATATATTAAGTAACTTCAGAAGGGACATCAGTTAAAGTAACCATCAACGTTAAGGTTTGGTTTTTCAGACTGGTAACACTTTGCAATACATAGGTTTTGGGTATTCTTTCTAAAATAGAAAGATAAATAGAAATACTTTTCCCTTAAAATAACTCTTTATTTTAGCAAGTTAAAATGTCAGATTCACGGAACCCAGAATGGCTGGCAATAGAAGGGGACCTGATCCAACTCCTTGCTCAAGCTGGGTCACCTACAATTGGTTGCCCAGGATCCTGTATGTTTTACTGTCTCCAAGGATGGAGTCTCCAAAGCCTCTCTGGTCAATCTGTGCCAGAGCTCTGTCACCTGCACAGTGAAAAAGTATTCCATGATGTTTAAGGGTGAAAAATTAAATATGTCATTACTCAACTATCTACTCCCAACAATCACCCTCAGATAAATGATTTAATCTGTAAATGTACTTGTTGCAGGGTGGAGAAATCACGTAAAACTAAAAACAAATCAGTAGTTTTTAAATATGCAGGCAAATGTTTTAAACAGCATACAGCTCTCCACAGAAATAGGTTTCCCACTTTGCTTGTTTTACTGATTAGTAAAAGGAGAAATGGCTCCCAGAGCAGACTGTGGCTGACATACCAGGACTCCTGGCATCTCTCAGGCAGGTAGGAGACTCCATATGAAGCAAGGCCTCTGCAGCTTCAATTGTTTTATCTGTGCAGTGCACATTACTGCCATGAACTGATGCTTCTACTGCAGGAGGATACAAAAAAATTATGAGAACAGATTACTTATAGAAGGCCACATGTATCTCTGTACAACTGTACTTCTCAATCTTTAACATGAAAAACACAAGATTATCAGAGGTCTTCACACTTTTTATACCTTCCTCTTAACATAAGTATTTAGGGAAGACATAAGACAAGCAGAACTGACACTGCCACTTCCTAGATTAGATTTCTGGTTCACAAGCAAGCTCCTCATTTCCATGAAGAGTTCAAGAGTTTACAGAAAGAGACTGAGATTTGTCTTCTGCCTTCGAATTAACCAGAAAAAAACAGATTGTCATGAGGATGATTAAAAATTAATGCAGCAGAGCAGAGAAGTAGTACCATCTCCAACTATTATCCCATTAAAATCTAAAGGTTATCTCTCTTCAAATTTTCAGTCTATTGGATAAATATATACATATACATGTCTATGCATATACATATATATATATGCAAATACAAGACTAGTTTCCAAAATATAGATCCTGTTTTGATTTCTGACATTAAAAATAATTCTAAGTTCATTTGAGCAGCTTGGTTGTTAAAAAAAAAAAAAACACAAAGCACAACAAACAGGATAAAGGGTGTGCTTTATGCAAAAACTAAAGGAAGAAGGTAAAAATAGTTCTTTTTTCAAGTTTTGAAAGTTTAGGAAAATTAATTAATCAAAAATACTGCAGCTTCAAGAGAGCACAGTTAAGTTTGACACACTGCACATCACAGCACCTTGAACACACGAGCACCACTAAAAAAACCCCAGTGTACCATGTAACACTAAATTCTGTTCACAGCTAACTCCATATCCCTCACCCTTTTGAAAAGCAGTGACTGCAGAAACACCTGTTGCCCATTATCCACACTCTGGCCAAGGTAGCTGTCTCTCTTCAGTTGCTCTTTCCATTTATGGCCATCTGCTCTAAGCTGAACCACTCCAGCAAGGCAGCCAGCAACCAGGAGATCTATCTTTAGCCTAAGCACAGTCACCTATCTCTAGTATCACAGAACTAAAGAGGATTTGGGAATAATTCTCTATGAAAACTTCAAGGCACCTATGCTGTTACTGAAAAGGTCTAAGAAATAACTCGAGGTTTGTTTAGCGAAAAGCAGGGAAACATAATGCCAGTTAAGGAAACATAGAATACACACAGACTCCCTGCAGGCTTACATGGGGTAAAAGCCTTCCAGCATACTGCAGTTTTTTCAAAATGCAGAGGTTAAAAACTTGAAAAATCTAATAGCCACCAGGTTAAACATATCAACCAGAAGCTGAAAGTGGATGAAATGTTGAAGATGCACAAATGGAAGATTACAGGTGACTGAGTTCTTGCTGAACCAGCCTGCTGGCTGGCTGAGGGATTCCCACCACAGCCTGTTAGCTATGGCCTGGGGTGCTATTTAGAGGGTTTTATCTTTTGGAACAGTAGATGCCTGTTAAAGCTGACATTCCAACACTGCTTCACCCCAGGCTGTGAACACTGAAAGCCTACCTAAGAGCACAGGAAAATCAGGAAAGGGTCTTTACTATGCATTCTGTTCCTTGGATAACCAGTGGCAACCAGCACGAATTTTGCACCATGAGCCCTTTCCCCAGCTGCAAACCCTGGATGCTCCCCATGCTTGGCCAAGTGTTTCCTTCCCAAGCAGCTGTTTGGGCATATCCAAAGTCAGAGGGTGACCACCTGCACTGTAACAGAGCAGCCCTGCAGTAAACCCTCTGCCTAAACATTTCTCTTTCTAAATAAAACTTTCAGTTGCACAGAATTTGATGATTAAGTTTCCCTCATCTACCTGATAAAATTTTTCACTGATTATCAGAACACATGAACAATATTCAGACAGTAGTTAAAAATGTATAAATTCTACAACTCTGCTGAAATTAGAAAGTCCAAATCAGTATTTCATGTTATTGTTCTAAAGCATGCAATAAAATTCAAAGCATGTCAGCAAAGCTTCTCCAACCAGATAGCTGCTTCTAGGCTCAGTATATAAGCAACTTTTGTAAAGAAGTTTAAACTTAGTTGACAAATTTCAATTTTAAGATGGTACTGAACTCACTGCTTCCTGAAGTATACAAAATTTTCCTACAGAGCAGTTTGGATGCTGCACCACACCTAGGAGCTACTTAGCAGAGGGCAGGAACAAGGCAAGAAAGACAGCAGAAAGACATCTATGTACTTTTCCAGTACCAGGACATTGTGCTGAAGGACCAGAGTGGAGGGAAAAGAAATACAATCAGCATTAGAGACTAAGACTGCAAAACCATAACAGCAGAGCAAAGCAGCCACTGGACCTCTCCTCTAAGCAACCTTTCCATTTCCAATAAAAACAGCACTATCTACTCCACAAAAGCCTCTGAAGTATGAAAATACACACTTCACAAATATATTTCCAATGGGAGCTACTTGGGACTCCACTAAAACTGTCACCTAAAAAATATCAAGCAAAAAATAGTAACGCTTCTGACTTTGGCTGGAACAACACATGCTGTCTGTCTATCATGACAGCTAACAAACTAACCTAACATTGCCAAAAGGACAGCTATTAAAACACTTACTAAATTCAGTTCTATTACCAAGTTTCAAGTCTTCCCAACTAATTCTCCTTTACCCAGTACATGGCTTTAGCTTTAGAGGCATTTATTTGTCTACCCAATGAACATCAGGAGTTTGCATGTGCTCACAGGCAATGTTTACTGCACCAACACGGTGGGAAGAAAAAAGGAAAAAAATGGGTCTTAACACAAATTTACATAAAATATCTTTCTGACGTGCTGGAAAATGTCTAACAGAAGACAGCATATCAGAGTTCTCAGACAGAAGACATGATTCAAAAAAACAGCTAAAAAAGACATCATAAAAGATGAAGTGGGGGAACAGGCTCTCTCAGAGAGGGGATGGGACAAGAGAAAAACAGGCAGCTCTTTTGGCAGATGACTAGATCAAGTGTCATCAATTAAATTACACTTGTATCCCAACACCTCTCACAAAAAAGATGGGGGGAAAGCAAAACAAAGGAGTAGGATTGGATTAAAAAAGACAACTTCCCAAGACTTTGAAACACAAGTATCACAATGGGCAGAAACCTTTCTAATCAACGACTGAAGAGCATCACCCATTTATCTAAAAATTTCCAACTCTATTTCTCTTATATTTATGCTATCAACTATATGCTAGATCACAAAGCTAAAATAGACTGTGCTGTTTCAGTAAACAGTACAAGGTGCAGGTCTGTTATACTAAACAATCATTTCAGAAAGAACTGTCACTTGCCCAAATGTAGCAAAGTAGTTTGTGAGGCTGGAAATAAATCTTCCACACTTTGGTAACTGAGTAACATGAGAAGTGCCATTTATTGATCTGGAACACATTGGAGCTAACACCAGCACCTACCTTCCCTTCTTTTAAACCAAATCTCATCTAACTGCTTTTATGAAAGAATCTGAGTCCTTGGCACTGTATTTTAAAATATGTAATTAAAATTCTTTCTCTGTTTATGGGAAAAAAAAACCTCAGAAAACAATTTCAAATCTAAAGTGTAAACAGAAAACTGGGCTAGTTGATGTCTATCTTCACTGTTGGCCTAACATCTTCTAGCTCCACTTTCTATCCAAACAGTGTGCACAGTAGATTATTCAAGGTTCTCAAGAGCTGTTACAAAATACCAGCCTTGGCAATTAAGTCTGACAGGGTTGTACTTCAGCTTTACAGAAAAAAACAGTGGCAACATATCCATTTGGTTACAATGTAAGGTTACCCGCCTTTTAACATAAGACTAAAAAAATTAATGAAAGCAATTTATGAGACGGAAAAAAAGCACTGAAACGTTCAAAATGGTACTCTTTTGCACTGCACTACAGCCCCCCCCTTCTCTACCTTTAATCTGAAGTGCTATCAGTGTCTGCATTTACAAGGCCAAGACTTAACTGTAGCACCTGCAATAGCTTACCCTTTAATGCTATCAGGCAATCAAAGGAACACTTTAATGAAGAATTCACAATTCCAAACATGGAATTCAGTAAAGAGTGACTACACATACACTAATACAACTCATTAAAGTTTACTGGCATTCACATGCTTGTTTCATTTTGGCATTTAAAAACAGCAGTGGAAATTAGTAACAGCGCTTAAACGACATGTTAATTAAAAGCAGTCGAATTGCCTCCATAGGTAGTACCCAGAAATCTTTCTGTATGCAAAATTTGACTGGAAAAGAAAGCATTCTTCAGTTTACTGCTTGTTTTAAGGCAGACATTTATTCAGAGACTAAAAAACAATTCCTTGGGTTTTTCAGTATTCCCCTAAGCCTGCCTCTGTTCAAGACTCTCAGCTGCACACAATTTAAGGATGATGCCTAACTCACTGCATAAAGGCAAACCAATAACAAAGATGAGGGCAACCATCTCAAAACACTTGTTTCACTGTGAGCCATATGCTATCAGCCCAATATTGACAGAAATATTAACTACAAAGCCAAAACATATCTTTGTAAAGTCATTTAGGAGTTGCTTCTACAACTGGCAATTAAGATGACACTAAGCGGTAACAATTTTGGTCCATCTTACTTCCCGCAGTTATGAACAGTGAAGTTTTGTCAACACTGAAACCAGTAGCCATGGGAAAAGGCATATAATTATTATAACATAAACATATAATTATTATAACCCCTTAGGATAAAGAATTCTTCACTTAAATCCACGTGGTATCATCTACATACAAAACTAAGTAAACAGACATGGTATCTTGATAGTGTGATGATGGGAATACTAGATATGTGTAGGTATCACTCACTGCAACACAAATATGGGGAAAAAAAAGTAATGAAGTTGGTTGGGCTAATGAGATCTGTATGACAAAGGACATCAGAAAGAGCAATGCAAAGGTCATTCATTACCTATCTAAGGGCTTGCTCTCAAGCAATCTAGTTACAGTGACTTAAGAAGGTGTTGACACAACGATCAACTACTTAAACGTTCTCTATTCACAGACAATCACGAGTAATGAACAACTCACTGAAATCTGCAGCAGTGAGACCTGCAGAAATGAGAGTTGTTCAACCGGCAAAGTGAAGCTCCATCGTAGAACCAAGTGCGAGAATGCTTAGGACCCCTTCTGTTATGCAGCAGAACAGTTCTTCCCTGCTTTGTAGTGGGCTATTTTTGCATGTCTGGGCTGTGGGTCACCCCCTTCCAAAAAACCATGGGTATTTTTCCACGTTAAATAAAATAAACGACGACGATGATGTGACTTGGACCTTCCTGAAAGCGTATCTTAATACACTAGTAAACGATAGAGCATTTACCTTTAGGCCTGTAAAAACCCACTGCCATGTCAATGCAAAGCCAGTATTAAGCTTGACTCTCTGAAAATTCGTGTGAAGCTACTGCACAATTCATTACCTATAATGCCCTACACTGTGCTGTTTATGGTTCCAAGGACTACTTTCAGAAGTTGAGCTCTATGTTGTAAAGGCAAAAGTAAAATCATATCTGGTAAAACTTCGGTGGAGAACTGAGTGCTTGACACTGCATTTGAGGTTTGGGTCCGTTGTAACTTTGCTCGTTCTCCAGGGCTTTACCACACTTTAAGACGAGTCCTGAGATCACTAGAGTATCCTGTTGTCAGACCGATTTAACAAAACGGAAAGAGGCCAAAGACTCTGAACGCAACCCCGAAAAAGTGCTACAGCTCGGGGTAAACGGGCCCACGTCCCGGCAGCGCCTGGGGCCGGAGGTTGCAAGGTCTGACAGTGCGGAGGAACGGCCAGAGAAAGCGCGGCACCTGCACGAGCCGGCGGCAGGGAACGGAATTCCCTACGCCTCTCGCCTGCTCACGCCGCCGCGGCCGCGGGGCTGCCCGGAGGCTCGGCCCGGCCCGGGACGGCGCATTCGCCCGCCCTTCCCCCGCCCGTCGGGGGCGCCCGCAGGCAGGTGCGGCCACGTGCGGCGGCGGAGCGGCCACTTCCGTGTTTACAGTCGGCTTCCCTCCGGTGCCGTGCGCGCCTCCAGCGCCGCGCCGCCACTCCCGCGCCCGCCGCGCGCCCATTGGCGGCCGGCGCCCCCCACCCGCCAAGGACGGCGGCCCCTCCCCCGCGCGGGGCCCCGGGGGAACGCGCCGCTTCCGCTACGCGGCGCGCGTGGGGGAGGGGGCGCCACCGCCCCCCCGCGTCGCACACGTGGGGCCGCGGCCCTGCCGGCGGCGCCTCCTCCCGCCCCGCCGCCGGAGCAGAGTTTAAAAGGGCACGGGGGGCGGGCGGCGGAACGGCGGGGGACGCGCGCGGGGGTGCGGTGTCCGGCGAGGCCGGGCCGCGGCCCTGCGTGCGGTGCGCGGAGGCGCTCGGCCTGCCCGCTCAGACGGCGCGGCGGCGGCGCTCGGAGCGAGGAAAGGGCCGGGAAAGGCGGGAGGACAACAGCCTCGCGCACTTCCTGGTTCTCGCCCCAGCCTCCAAAACCCCGCTAAACTCCTCCGTGCACCCGGCCGCAACTCCCGGCGCGGGCGGCACCGCCGCGGCCGCCCGCGCCTGGAGGCAAATGCCGCGGGCCGGCCGCTACCAAGGTGATCACTTCCTGATTGCCCTCCATTGCCTCCCGCCCGCCGCCGGAGCGCGCCGTGCGCCGCGTCTTCCCCCCCCCCCCGCACCCCGCCCCGGCCCGTCCCCGCTCCAGCTCCGCGTCGGCCCGTGGCGGCGCAGCTCACCGGCCCGAATGAGGAGGTCGAGCTGGTTCCTGCGCCCCTCATGCACGGACGCCGCCATGTTTACGCTGTCGGAGCGGCTTCACATTGACGGGCGGGCGGGCGCGCGCAGGGGCCGGCAGCGAGGCGCGCTCCCGCGGGCGGGCGGAGCGCTCACCGCCACGGCGCGCGGCGGCGGGAGCGCTTCCTGCGGGGCGGCGCGCGCGGTCCTTCCGCTGCCCGCCCCAGACAGGAAGTGCCGCGCCGGCTCCCGCCGCAGCGCGGGGCCGCCCGCGGGCGGGGGAATCGCCGGCAGCCCCGCGGCGCGGGCAGCGCTTCCCGCACGGCTCCGGAGGCGCCCGAGCGCAAGGACGCGGCGCAGCCCGGCCGGCCCCGCGCCGCCCCGAACGCCTTCCGCTCCCTATCTCCTCGGCCATCCGCACCTCGGTGACACTTTCTGACCGGGGGAAACCGCGTACCGGGATAAGCCGGAGAGTCCTCACCGAGGCAACCACTGACGCATTAACAGATTTCTCCTTGACAAGTCCCTGGGGCACTTATGTTAGTAACGACTTGCCGGAAATGCTCGGTCCTCCGTGCCTGGAATCCACCTTATCTCCGTTACAGTAATAGGGCTTATTCCAGTTAGCCGGAGGCCCCGTCCATCTTTCTCTGAAAAGATTTGTGGGGTGAAAAAAAAAGTTTCATTGTTCTCTTAATTTAAAAAAAAAACAAAAAAAAAAAAAAACAAAAAAAAAAAAAACCCAAAAAAACAACAACCACGCGTACCACTACCACCACTTTTTAGGGTTGCATCCTCACCCCCTGAAGAACGCCTGCATCAGTGATGCCACAGCATTACCTGGACAGAGGCACCGATCAGGAGAACACACTCTCCACACTTCCCACCCAATCCATGTACTGATTACTGCCAGGGTAAAACTTCAGAGCTGCATGCAAAGAGCAGCTGCACCAAGGAAAGCCAAGCATGTCTTACACAGAGCTATGCATGGAAATTAGACAGGAATTCCTTCAGTAACACCACACACACCTGAGTAGGCCTGCATTGTTAAGCCAAGGATCTAAGGAACACCTGCTGCCTAAAGTGCCTTCCTCGAACACATTATCTTCACAGCTCCATTAAAAGAAGGTGAAGGGGTCCAGCTGTAATCTGACAATACACAATCTCTTCCCCTCTCAAGTTTCAGTAGTCCTAGGACCTAGATCTGAAGGAACAATTTAGAAGCAATTTTCCCCAGCACCGAAATCACAAAATAGTATCCAGCAAAAATCAACTCCAGCTGGTAAATTCAGTGCTTCAAACTCAACAAATCCTACTCCTCCACTACAGCTCTCAAGACATTATAGGAATACATTTTCATTACTCTATTTATACATGATATTTATAAAACACAATTAAAAATTAGGCATTTTGTAGACAGCAGTCATCTATTCCTGAGTGTAAGGAATCAAATTTGTTCAGTGCCTCATCAGATAAAGAGGAAGACCTGCAAGCAAAATCATTCATTCTCACATTCAGGCCATGATATCTAAGGCTAGGTCTATGCTAGAATTTTGCCAGTCAAGATCCTTCCACAGCCAGAAGCACGGACAAAAAAAGGCAACTAGCCAGCTGTGAGGGCAAAAAGGTCTCATGCTGATCCAGCTTTGCCAACAGCAGAGTGCTCCTGTCAGCTTTTGTTATTCAGAGGTGGAACTGCAGTACTAACAAGAATTCCTTCCATCAGCGTACTTCCACTAGGGGACTCTGCTGTATTCTCCAGCAGAAATTTTCCTAGTGGAGACAAGTCCAAGGACAAGAAAAGGCATTTTAGTTAGGCACACACTTAAATGTGCAATAAAATTTAATAGTCCTTCATTAGAACATCCTCAGATTGAAGTGGAAGCCTTACATGGTGTAGTTTAGCAACACCATAGCTTCAGCTTATGTACAGAGTGCTGCAATAACCATGTAGTCCTGTCATTGTACCTCCTGTTGTTGAAAAATATAATTTACCCACACTTCAAGAAGTAAAATACAGTTTAAAAGTTTGTCTGTTTAGATCCAGATCAAAAGCTGTACTGAGATGCTAAATGCCTTTGAAGATCCACACCCACTTCAATAGGAGTTCACACTACCACGGTTTGGAAAAGGTGCACTTACAGTTTCTTTCTTTTTTTGATTGCTGTGTAAATCAGTGAGGATTGTTTACTGATTGCAGCTTTCAGTCACAAACTGAAGTGTTTGACTCATACCCAATAAAGTTTTGCCTGAGATGTGTGGATTCCTCGAATAAGTGCATGCAAGTAACTGGCACTGTGTAACTTTTGACAAACCTCATAGGTCCAAAATGAAAAAAAAAAAGTATTAAACATGAGTTCTTGGTTTAATACCACTTTCCTAAGTAGCATTTATTGCCTACTGCAAGCACAGACTTAGCACAATTTTTGCCAGTGCACATGAAGTGGGCTTGAGCAGCTGCACACAAGTGTTCCGATTCTTCCCTCTCTGATCAAACACAGAGAGAATATCACTGGATGCCCAAGGAATTCCAGTCAGTTGAAACTGAAAAGAATCTAAGCCTGTGCACTTTCAAGAATAATATGCAAAAAGCCACAACAAATTATGAAGTGACCTTATCTATATTAGTATTAAATCATAACACTGCCTTTAAGGAGGAATGCAACTTTCTCCAAAAGTCCTGCAGTTTCATCTGTTTAAATTATACGATTTATAGTATTTTATGAATGCTGATTGATTCGTCATGCTAATAAAATCTTATTTCAGGGAAAAAAAAAAAAAGACAGTCAACAGGAAAAAAAGTAAACGTGCATTTAACTTTTTAATCTCTTTTAAAGCCTCCTTTTTAGGCTAACAAAGAGGGCTA
This sequence comes from Brachypodius melanocephalos, assembly GCA_013398615.1. Classification (NCBI taxonomy): domain Eukaryota; kingdom Metazoa; phylum Chordata; class Aves; order Passeriformes; family Pycnonotidae; genus Brachypodius; species Brachypodius melanocephalos. Next base: position 4,046,266 of record VZSR01000170.1, read on the forward strand.
CAAAATCTACTCAGTGGGTGGCCCAATGAAGAAAGAAATACTTACTGTAATGGAACAGGGTCACAGGAAATTGCAGAAATTTTATTTCTCTGGCATGAAAAAAGTTTAAAAAAAAAAAAAAGTAGAGGAACAGATTTCCAACCAGCATCAGTCTTTGTCAGACACATATTTATTTACCCTAGTTTATTGTTGAGGGGGTTTTTGTTTGTTTTTACCATTAGTATACAGAGACTAAACTGGTAATTTTTTAATACACAAGTTCAGCTGTTGAGATAGCCAGGTAGACCTACATGCTACATTTACCAACTGCCAGGAAAAAAACCCAGTCAAAATGTGTAATAAGCTGGCAACTTACCATTCAAAATTATACTTCTAGTTACTACATTCCTGTTTGTCATAAGCTTTATGTAACTTCAAGACAAGTGAATTGTATCTCCATACTTGTATGAACACAAGAGTAAAATATCTATCAGCTCATGCTTTCTGGTTAAGGGATATGGACAACTTTGTTCACAATACAGGAAATGTATCACTTCTTCTCTGCAATATACACCAGCTAAAACTCATTCTGATTCTTTTGAAAAACTAAAAGACAACTTTAAAAAAGCAGCTGGATGTGACTAATTGCATCCCAAACAGCAGATGTAAATTCAAAATAGGAAAAAACTGGGTGGGTTTCATCAGATTTGCAGACTTGGATTGGAATAGAATCATCAATTATCCTAAGCATCTCCTTGGAAAGTCCTCAAAACTAATAGAGCATTCAGTGCTTATAGAAGAATTATCGTTCTCCACTCCCACAGCCTCCTACACAAAGTTGCATTTCCTACAGCTCTCCCAAATATGATGAAAACCACTTCACAAGCCTTGTAGCTTGAAATGCTAGAAATACAGCCTTCCAACGGCACCTTTTCCTTCCACTGACAGCAAAAAATTAACCAGAAAGAAAAAATTGTTTCATTTAATTACTTTTAGCCACAGAGGATTCCAGTTGTATTCTAATAAGACAAAGCTAACCTGGGAAAAGGCAATTATCATAAAGCATTTGCTTACCCTTACAAAGGTGAGTTGTTTGAGTTAATTTAAGTAAGTGGAGAGGACATGGCAACCTGTCCATGTGCTGGTTTTGCATTACTTGACTTGTGGTGAAGAGGGAAGAAGTCAGCCATGGAAGTGGTTCTCTGTGACGAGCTGCTAGCAGCTTCCTCCATGCCTGGCAAAACCAATCGATGGCCAGCTCTGAGAATTAGCACACCGCAAAGCCAATTAGAAAAAAAGCTGGTAACGCCTCTATGATAACATATTTAAGAACAAAAAACCACGGGAAGCTCTTTCACTCCCTGCTCTCAAAAGAGGGGTGGATAGGGCCAGCCAGGCCCCTTCCCAGAGGGAGCTGCTGGACCCTGTTCCTGGCGCAGCCGCTGGGCCACGATCGCGCTGCGAGCAACCATGCAGCCAGCGTGGTGCTGCACGGCTGCAGTTGTCTCGCCATGGCTCACAATGGACTTTATTTACTTAGCTGCTTTTAACCAGCCATGCTGCAGACAGAAAGCCAGAAGCAGCAGCAGCTGCTGCAGTTTTTTCTTTTTTCAGCATCCCTCATGAAGAAAAGGCACAGAGTGGAGCCGGCAGCCGGTGTGGCTGGCACAGTGCTTGTGGAGACCGCATGACCAATAGAGAGAGAAGCATAGCGAGCGATTCCTCAATTGTGCAGCCTGGACAACATCAACCTTTTGGCTCTGCAGAGCTCTATAAAACTGTTCTAATTGATAGAACTGGAGAACAAATGAACCTATGAACACCAATTCTCTCCCAAGTCAAAGAAAAGGAAAAAAACGAAGACCCCTGAGGAGAACAATATGGCAACACTAAGGTCGGTGCAAAAAAGGGAGGAGGAGGTGCTCTGGATGTCGGAGTTAAGATTCTTCTGCAAGCCGTGGTGAGGACTACAATACAACAAACTGTTTCCCTCTAATCCATGAAGTGCATGGGGGGATGCAGCATTCACCCACAGCCCATAAAAAAAGGCACTCATGCTGAAACATGTGGGTGCTGAAAAGCTGTGATCAGGCAAGAGGCTTGAACAGAGAGAAATAAAACTCTTGCTTTCAAAAACAGAGGAAGAAGACCCTTGCTCTTATACTAGAACAGCTCATCCTTAAAAACTGCACCCCATAAGCTAAATGGCCCACAAAAAGCTGTTGTGGGAAGACTGCTTTGCCCATGGGAGGGGACTTCATGTTGTAAGCAGGTTCCAGGTGGACTGTTAGCCATGAAAATTAAAACCACATTGGAAAAGAACTGTTTCCCAGAGGAAAGACCCCATGGCATTGCAAAAGAGAATCCTTTCCCTAAGTGAACTGAAGAAAGATTTTTCTAATTGACAAACTGACTTAAAATCCTATGTTTTCTCTCCCTGCACTGTCAGTGGGAAGGAAAGAAGGGCTGGGCAGGTGGGAAAAGTGTTCTAACAGTTTATTTTTCGTTCTCATTATCCTCTTTTAGTTATGTTAATAAAGTTTTCTTTATACCTTAGAGTTTCTCTCCTAATCCTCATCTCACCCCATTAATTTTCTTTCCCCCTCCTCTGCTTAACCATAGCAGAGGAAGATGAATAAATAATTTCCATGGGTGCACTGGTATTTGGCCAGCATCAACCTATCAGTCTGAGGGCAGTATTTGCAGTCTACATGATATATTGCAAATGATAACAAAGTAACAATACTGAAATGCCAACCACTTTAAAAAGCTGCAAGTAATTTCAGAAGTCCAAGCATGCCCTGTCCCAAGTGCCCAAATCATCTACTAATTTTAAAGTTACAGAAAGGTCAGTTTTACCCAGGATCCCAGAGAAATTCCCATCTAATAATTACAAAAGTAGCTGCTGTCTTCAACAGCAGGCCATCATTCTACTGCTGCATTGCAAAGGTAATAATACAAAGAAGCATTTTTAACAGTTAAATGCCAGAAAACATACAAGAAAATTCAAAAAATCCCCAAATAGCAAAATAACCATGAAGTGTCCCTGGAAGACACAGGAAACATTGAAGAAAGCGGTCCATGACTATGCCAGGCTCATTTTCTTGACCACACCATATGAAGTCTAACAATACCAAAGCCAGTCACAATCTGCACCTTTGAGTGGACTCAGGATCCTGATGTCACTATTCATACAGCAGTTAATGATTCCAAACAGAAAAAACAAATGTATCCTCAGGATCTGGCACTACCTCTGACAAACTGAAAAAGAGTTAATCAAAATAGCAAGTATCTACATTTCAGTATTATTACTTGTGCATGCAGAGTAAGAAAATTCAGCTGTCTTGAAAAAAAAACAACAACAACAACAAAAAAAAAACCAACAAACCACCAACTGGCAAACAATCAATATTTACACTTCCCCACTTTATAAGGAAATTCTTTCTTTCCAGTCTATTAGACAATGATAAGTCAGGTATTTGTATAGCACTCTATATGATTTTACAAAATCAAGAGTATTTGAGCCTGGCAATAGGCTGGCATATAAACTATGCCACATTAGAGAAATTTCTCTGTCCAGATGTACCATTTTGAAGCCCTTAAGGCTTTCCTGATAACAACAAACCTCTATTCTATAAGTCCACTGAATATTTTTAAGGACTAAATGTCCTGCTCAAACACATATGGCTTTATTCTCGTCCTACATGAGAATGTAGGACAGCTACAATCTCCCTCTTAATATGCACATAACCTTTAAAAATTACTACTTTCAATAGTTTGTCACTATATCTTTGATCAATAAATACCACTAACTCTTGTGCACTCATACCACAATGGGTTTGGATGCCCCATAGCATTCTAATTTTAAGATAAAAGCCCCCAAGTTTTTCAGCTTACATTAGTAAAATGCTGTGGCTGAGTCTTCATAGTAACAGCCTACAAGTTCTCACTCCCAGCTGCAGTTGGAGTTTAGAGGAGAATCCATCTGTGCATCTGAAGTCCAATCCATAATGCCCCACACTAGCAAATCATTGAATTAGCCTCACATCCGCCTCAGAAAATAAAAATTATGCCTGAAATGTGTAGTTAAATTAGGCTTTATTACAAAATAGTCTGCCTTGCAGCATGCTTTCAGTATGAATGGAGCACTGAATGCTGCAAGGCAGAAATGTGAAATCTAGAAAGAACTGGACGCCACAACCCAGCCGTTACCATTATGTTAAAATACCATCGTCCATGGAGCAGCTGTAGAACTCTTTTCCTTAATTTCTCAGAAAAGGGAGCACCAAACAAAGATGACATAAAATCTAAGTTACAGTTGCATTTTGTTTCTGAATTAAGAATGTTACTGAAAACAGAAGCATATACCCTTGGCATAACTGCTCCAAGCACTACACAATAGCACACGCAACAGGAGGGGAATAATTTTCATCACTGTCATCAACATTTAACATTCATAAATGTGAGAGGTTTTTTTAATTAAAAACAACATTGCAGATCCTGATTCTGCACTTGGCTCAGCACTGACTGTCCACACAGTCTAAAATCCATTCACAGAACAGCAAACCACAAGTAGAACCATTCAGTGCACAGCATAGATCATCTCTAGTGTCCTAAGTAAATTTTCCCACAACAGCTTCCCTACAACATTTTTCACACAAGGTACTCATCCCTCTGTCTGGAGGCTAGAATAATGCTACTATGCATAATAATAAACTATGAAGCTTTAGATTAAGTGCAAAGTAGCCCGAGGACATTTGAATGTCTGTTGTAATGCTGTAAACCACATAAATCAGTAGTCATTTGAACTGCCAATGAACTGTCACAAGAAAGGCAAAACATCAGGTCCATGGCCAACAGGAAAGATACTGACAAAGGTGGGTGGTATTATTGGAAAAGGGATTCTTTTCAAGTACTGCCAAGGATTCTTTAAGATGGGTTTTAGTATTTACCATGCTTTCTGTAGAACCTAGAACCACAAAAGGTATTAAGTCTACTTATTCTTGGTGCATTGACGATATATTTATCAAATAACTTGAAAATTTTTGTAGCAATTAATTCTGTCACTTATGAAGTAGAATCTATTGAGACTACTTTAGCAATAATACATTTTTCTTGTAAGATGCACAGAAATCAAGCTGCTGCACCTCTCTAAATTGGGATCATTGGCATAATGAAGGTACGTACTTGAAAATATTAACACTTTTAAGTGCTCTTTAAACACTGTACCTTGTTTACTGCCTTAGCCTGCTTTCTCATTAACAATTACTGTGGCATCTGTTACCACCTCTCTCCTACATTAAATTGCTACCTATCCTAGCCCAGTATCTCTACTACAAAATTAAAAGTTTAAGAACAGCACACTCAGATTCACTGTCCTGCAATTCATTGCTAATAATGGTGCATTACCAAAATGAATGTTTCTCGGGGCTTTCATACTTTCTCTCTGCCCATCTTACCCCTCTGTACGAGAAAAAATTCAGAACTAGTCTTGGCTGTGCCAAAAGCACACACAGTCTTGCCCCACAAGACTGCCTCCTTCACAACAGCCTAAACCAAGCACTGCTTTCACCAACACTGGACATCAGTTCTGTGCAAGGATCACTACTCATTGTCACACATAATTACACCATGAAAACCACACTGGATTAATAAGTGTATACATTACACAGATAATACTTAAAAGATGGACTGTAGGAACAGGTGTGTATTCATAATTTTTAAAATCATCATTAATTTTTATGTCTCTTCCGCTGTTTATTGGCTTTTCACTGCCCATTAATTCTTAGATCAAAACAAAAAAATTAACTGATTTAAACGTATCACCTTATCATATTTTTAAGAACCTATTAATGTCAAACTGTGAAAACAAAAGCAACACAGAAAACATCAACAAACTACATGCAGTCAAGACAGATCTCTTACCACCTCCAGCCACAGACACCAAATTATCAGATCAACTGCCCTATAAATTTTAAGACTATACTTTCAAATATCAAGGCTTGGGAGCACCCATGTCCCTTTCTTTGAAGAGTAGCTTACATAAAACTACCCCTATAGAAGAGCCAAAAGTTTTTAATTGTAGTTCCCCCTAGTTTATTATGGCTATAAAATTATGCTTAAAAACATAAAGAGTTCATTTGCAGCAGCTCTTTATCCTAAAAGAACCGTTCTGTGAGCCATTAATTTAGCCATTAATCTACAAAAAACTTACAAGAAACAGCATATTTAATGTCTAAAAAACAACTTCTGAATACAAAAACTTTCAAAGTATAAGATCTTAAAGGTTTTCAAATATAAACTTCAGTTGTAAAACTCAGTTTGGGAAGAACACCCTCACTTCTCACTTACCTTAATCTTAAACGTCTTACAACCATAGTCAAAAATTAAAGAAATACATTATTTCATAATTTCTCTTTACATTGATTTGTTGAACTTCCAATTAGCATATTTCTTTCAAAACACATTTCAGTAAACTGAAACTGTAAGTATTGTCCCAAAACCTTCATCATTAGTTCCTGCTCACCTTGTGAGTGGATACCTGCGATTTTTGCTGCAGTGCTACAGGGTAACATCCAACTTGAGAAGGATGTATGAGCAATTGCATCCTCTGTTTACTGAGAAATCTGCACTAAACTTACCTAATCTGATGGGAATGCATATAGACTTAATGGGATGCCAAGTTAAGCAGCTGGGACAGAGCCTCTCACCTTTGTTTTGCTTTCCTGACATTAATTTATTTCCTGACGTTAATTAATTTCCTGAATTTAAACTCCAGCTCTAAATTAGGCAGCCCCAGGATAGGAGCATATTCTACCCATGCCAAGTGGGTCTCACCAGTTAAGCATGGAGTGCCCAGGAGGACCTGTCCTTTGGTTTCAGTTCCACATCCTCCCTGCTCCAACATTCTGCTAATCCAGCAGAAATTTAACAAAAATACAGAACAGTTGAGGGTCTCCTTGCTATTTTTCTTCTTGCAAAATTAGCATAGAGAAGTATGAGAGGCAACACATGAGAGCAAGAGGGAAGGACAGCAGGAACCACAGCCCAACAGGTAGATGTTATCAGACTGCTATAGCAGCACAGCTTTTGTTTCTGCAGACACTTTAAACATACTTTGGTGCCCCTCAGAAAATGCACACCTCATGATCGTGTTCTTTGGAGAGAGGGTGTACAGAAAGATTTGTGCTTATTATCACGAAACGGTTCAGCTTTCACTGCAAAGCTCCACTCCTTTCTTCATTCCTAACTTGTTATGTTACAGATAGATGTGTTAATTTCAATCTATCAGGCTTTTTGCCCATAAAGGGACAGCCCAACTCCATTCCCCCTAGCCACCCACTCCTGCAATCAAACCAGCAATAACACAACTCTTGCACCAAAAAAGCAGGATAGGAAGAGACAGACAGGAAGGGGCAAGAGTTGGAAGATGGGGTAAATAGAGCCACACAATCCCTATTTCTAGCTGCTCTGCAGTTGTGTGGCTCACACACAGTGTAAAACTGAATTCTAACCAGCTTCCTGGACCATCTGATTTTTAAAAACTACACGTTTAGTTGTCTAGTAAACTCCCTGCATAAGTATGTAGCAAAGACATAAATGAAGATCTGCCTGCTCAGGAGGGAGGAGACAGTGTTACAATGCAGCATCCTGAATGTAATGTGACATTTTTACCTGCAAGGTAATCCTGTCACCAATGAAGCCTAAGCAAAACTAAGCTTAGAGGAAAGAGATGTGAACACATGTCAAGACCTCCATCCCGTGGGTAGACACATTCGTTGGGGATTTCTAAAAGTACAAAAACCTCATGGAAGAAAAGAATTAAGTAAGTCTACCTGTTTCCACAGTTTCAGTCTCAATTTCTTGTTCCTCTGCTACATCTTGCATCAGGTAAGTCTCATCATCATAAACCAGGACCTGAGCAGCGTAACCCTGTTCTAGTCTGGCACTAGGAACTGGCTCCACAACCACTGCTGGGTATTCAGAGACTGGCTCATTTTCCTATAGAAAGGAAAAAAAAAGGAAAGAAAAGAAAAAAAAAAAGCTCTAAACACTGCACTACTGAACTCTACATCAGTATTTTCCTCTTATGTTCTTACATTCTTTATGGAATAATGATAATAACTTTAAATATTTTTAAAGGACATTTTCTTCCAAAGCAAGAGATTAAAAGATAGTTATCAGCCATTAGAGGGGGCTTTCTGAATCTCAAAGATGTTTTCCTGGGTTTAAGGACTTAAAAGTTAAAGCACCAGATAGCTTTATGATATTAGAAAAGAGCACACTTTCTAATGAAGACATTCAACTGTGGGAAGTTTTCTCCTCCCTCTGCTTGATGAAAGGTAACAAAGGCTTTGACTATGCACTGCAAGATACCTACATCTGACCTGTGCCTTATGAACACGTGTTTTGGGTTAAGTGCATAAGTTATTACAGAAGAACTGACTACTTCAAAGCCTATATGCTCATCTCTACTTATTTAAGGATCAAAATGTCTGTAAAAGCATGTATAATCAGTTACAGTGTTGCAGAAGTGGAACCCTGCCAGATTCTGTTTATTAAAACCTACAGGAGAGTAGAATATATTTATTATTTGTTGATAAGAATGCAAAATACAACAAAATATGCTGTGCTGGCTAACTTTAAAAGGGGTCCATGTATTGTTCTGCTTAACTTGTTCTATGCCTCAAGACACATTTGAGATCTTTAAAAGAAAGCTTAGTATAGAATATAACTTTGTAAACCCAGTCTACAGTTGTACTGCAGACTTCAAAACTTCCTGCTTCCACTGCTGTGGTAACAAAATCTTCCACTAAAAGACATTTGAAAGATGGCTGCACTCTTCCTCCTTACACAACAATCTCAGACCCACTTCTTTTGTTTTTACAGCAAGTTTACAGTGAAATTTTCTTTCAAATTAAGATAAAAGGTTTCAAAGTTTGATAGTAAATAAGTGCTATTTGCTTTTCTAACCTCTTGATCTTTTATTTCACTGCTGTCAAACTCCAGGGCGGGGCCTCCATTGTCAATCACTACTGATGTCATGGTGCATCCCCCGAAGATTCTTTGAGAACTGTTATCTCTCTTGAAGATAGTAATGCTGATAACCTCAGGATATCAAAGGCTTGAATTCACAATCCACTGTTCTTAAACAGCTAGGCAGAGGTTGCTGAAACACAAAATAATTTTAAGTTATTTGCTTAATTTATACTCAAAAGTATTCCAATGTTTATGAAATCTCTTGCATGCTGCATCTCTACATCAAAACAGGGCATCAGCAAACACTGAGATCAGTGCTTTATAACAAAAGTCAGAATTTGCCCCAACATTTTTAATAAAATCCATCCATTAGAAGGCTACAACAATCACTGAGGTCTTCAAGAAAACAGGACCATCTAATACTCATTGAAGAAAAAAATTATCATCAATACTCCAATGGGCAAACTCTATGTCTGCTTTTCAATAGCAAGAAGCCAGCTTGAACTAAATTAATGTTGTACATTTAGGGAAATGCTTGTTTGGATTCATGCAGAGTAACTGCGCTTCCTACAGGCAAGGTTACACTAACAAAAGCTACAAATGCTGATCTCCCCAGCCAGATGCAAACTAAGCAAGGAATAAGGACAATAGATTTCAAAAGAAAGAAAAAATATACACAATTCAAGGGGGGAAAGGCTTTTTTTGCTCACATAGGCAATCCACTTTACATGACAAAACACGACACATATCTAACTATATTTAATTTGTATCAGGACAACCCTCCTCCCCTAGTTACTACTTTATTTTCCACTGCTTCATTTTAAAGCTAGCATCACTTTTTGATGAAGAAGAAAGCTAAGACCTCCTCTGCTCCCCAAACAAGATTCAGGCTGGAAAGCCTTTAACAGGCATTCCTTGGAGCCATGTACACCTGTCACCCTCCAGATTTTTAGAACAAAAAGCATACTCCTTACCTATCAATTATTCCAAACGTCAAACATATGCAAAGTAGAAAAACAGCTGTTTATTAATACACTAAAATATTCAATCAGAAGAAAAAAAAATAAAAATCTGTTTTACTGCAAAACCTTTTCTTCTACAGTTTTTCATTTACATACACAATAGAGATACTGCCAATGAATCATAACCCAAAACAGAAGTCCAAAGAAATTAAATTGCATTTTAATTTGGAAGCACAGACATTCCAACATGTTTCAAACATCAGCATTATTCCTGCAACTCAGACTTGTAGCTACGTGAACAGAGTGCTTCATATGGTACCTGTGCTTAAGCAGGTCACAAAGCTGATTTCATTCTCATGCAGAATATTAATGCAAACAAACAACCAATAATAATAAATATTCATGCCAATAAACAATCATATACTAGACCACATCTATTGCACATTTATATTTTACATCCTATAATCCCACACAGGTGGCCAAGTAACTGCCAAATTGCACCAACTGAAAACACCCAATACTGTTTACAAGATCAGGTTCTCTCAAGAACATGTTATTTCTGCCTCCTAGGTTACAAAAGGTTTAGATTACTTTTATGCTGATCTATCTCTACATGAATCACCAATTTTCTATAGAAATTAAGTTAAGACAATTCCCAAAATAAGGGAACATAAATGATAATCCTCATTTTCCAGTTGGAGCAGAAATCCTAGTAAGGACTTTACAGGGCAAAGAAAGTACAAAGAAGAATGTGTGAGATGCTAAACCTCAGCATTCATTAAAATAATTGTATCTTCAGACTGAATACGTGGAATAGTCCTTCAAGGTACTCAAAGTCTTTATATTACAGGAGTTGAACTTCATACTGACATTCAGTCAACAATGTTTTCAAAACTCTGCCAGAGTAGAGAAAACAACAAGCCCACTTCTCAGCAAGTGAGAAGGTAAAAGAGTTTCAGTCTTGTTTGGAAGTTCTAAGGTAAAGCAGACACTCAAAACACACCCACACACCTACATGAATGTAAGATTTCAGCAGACACAGCCCCTTCTCAATGAACCAGCATTTCCCTTCTTCCTTTTCCATAAGAAGTATGTCTCTATGGAAGATTTTTTGCTTCTCCCTCAAATTTCAGTAAGACACTGAAACTATTCCCCATCCTCTCTCTAGCAAGTCTCAACTCATTTGATTCCTGTAAAAGGAAAACGCTGCCTGGTCACTTCCAGGAATCTGCTCAGAAATTCACATTTCCCAACACTAAGAGAGCCAAAAAGGCCAAAAGACAATTAGACTCAGACTCTTAAAGAAAGAGATGATTCAAGTTTGTAAGAGATTAGGCAGTCCCCAGTGATACAATTAGCCAGCACAGAAGCTGGTTCAAAGCACAACCAGTTCTGAATTACAGAACAACCTGCAGAAAGATTAAAAATAAAAAAACCAAAAAAATGCACACTACAAATTTAATTCCTCCCTGGATGGATGCTTACAATAAAGCAAAATACAGAATTACACCATTAAATTTAACATGTCCAAAAGAAATTACCAAATCATGTTGTTATAGTTCTGATGTCCACTCCTGTTCTTCCTGGTAATGGAAAATTCGGAGAAAAACTAGTTCTGAAACACTTGGAAAAACCTTTACAACCACAAAAACATCCTTGCTGTTATTTTTATACGTGGGAAAACAAAAATAAGTCTACATGCTCCCATCACCAAACAATAAAAAACGAAACCCCAACCAAACTAAAAATTCTGAATCTTGTATACTTTGCCTCACCAGCAAGGAGTTTCTAACTATTTACAACTACAAAACATGCAACAAAGACTCAATTTTTTTATAACTTTCACTGGTCAAGACAACCAATTAGAGCAAGTCTTCACGGCACTTGTCAAAAAGGGTGCAAAATACCGGTTCATACACATATTGAATAGTACATTCATCTGACCTATGTTATGTATCCAAGTGTGTGCCTACAAGAAATCCAAACTGTTCTCTGTATGTTTCTGGCAGAAAGCTTAAAACCACTGCAAATCACAACTGTGATGAACACATCCCACTAAAAACAGTATCTTAAGTAGATCCCCCTGTGCATAACCACATATCAAGTTAACAGGGAAGCAAACATGCAGCTTAACAGAGTAAAAGATAATAATTAAAAACAGTGTGGAAAGCATGGTAGAGAAGTTCATCTCTTCTAGGCCAGACTTTCAAGTTATTTAGGACTGATTTCAAAACAAAACTCTAAATCTAACTCTGCAAATTGCTTCAGCACACTTTCATTTTAACCATAAAAGAAACTAGAAAAAAAAAAAAAAAAAAAAAAACCTCCTCAAAATACAATGCTTGAAAAAAGATGCCCACACACAAAAACAAAACAAACACAGCAGCGACCAGAGGCAGCTGCTCCTACAGCACTCAGAACCACCACGAGAGCACTTGGAACAACATCCTCCTTTTATTCAGGTCTCATCCCAAATCCTGAGGAGAGATTTATGTGGATACCTAAACAGATGAAACCACAAGTGCAGGACTCCAGCTAGAAGTAGCATCACACACAGCTTTTTTTTTTTTTTTTTCTTCAAAACAGCCATCTTTTGGTTTAGTTAAAAAAAAAAAAAAGTTAAGAAAGTTGGCTTGAAAATGAAGATAGTTATACATGCAGAAATACACCAGTCAAGATCACTGCAGAATCCCATTAACAGGAACAAGGCTTCCTAAGGGAACTAAGGTATTCTTTCAGAGGCAGAATGTCAAATACAGCAGTAAATACCACTATCACTCTGATACATATAAACCACTGCACACTCTGTAAAACATTTCATGTTGACTGAAAAGTCTTTTTAAAGATATTTTCCCAGCTCATATTTACAGCCCTGGCTAGCTGATTCACACTGGCACGTGCAGAAGAAATGGCAAATTGACTTTCTTTTTCTGAAACTCAACACGTCTAAGAACTGAAAAATTAAGTTACTGCAAAAGCTGTCTGAGCAGAAAAAAAAAAAACAAAACAAAACAAAAAAAACACCAAAAAACCCCCTAAACGTCTTGCTAAAGTTTGTTGCAGGGATTACATCAAACTTAGGATACAAAGTAAATCTTTGCATCCACAAGGTCAGGGGAGCATGCAATCCAGGCAATTTACAGTACCTTACAATGTAGACCAAGCATTAAAATTTCTAAAATACAGATCAAAATAAGGGATGGTCAAAGTAGTCCTAGCCACACCATATTTCATAAGTTTTCATACAAAAAAAACAGTAAATTTATTGCTGAATGAACAGAAACTATTACGCTGGATGAAATTAATGATGCAACAAATCCAGTAAAGCACTAGATCTTCTTCCCTAAATACGGTAATAATAATTATCCATAATTTGATAAGCTGAACATCTAAAGTTTGCTCTGAAACCTCGATAGCTAAAGCTGATGAGGTCCAAAACATGTAAGCTTATAATCACTTAGAAACTATTAACGTTCTGCAAAAAGCTTTGTGGCTTCAGCAGGCTTCTTCTGGACCTTCCTGCATCTCATCCTATTAGCAGGCTCTCTTCCCACTGCTCTCTATTTAAAGATACCCTGTAACCTTCTCTTCCCTCTGACAGAAGTCTCACACACTTTCCCTGAATTCGTACCTCTCTTTCCAGAAAATTGATTGTTGATCCTTAACAATCATTTCCACTCCCCCACAAGCCACAGTAAGGAGGAATCATTCATCATTTTACACAATAAAGCAGCGGAGATGATTAAATTAAATGGTGAGGATGTAGATTTAAAAAACCAACCCCAACACACACATTCTGAAAAGAATCGGTGTGCAAAAAATGCCGTAATTAGCTTTGATAGTATATTCTAGAGGTCAAAAACTTTTAAGATTTAAGTTAGAGAGCTTTACGAAGGTAAAGCCCTGGAGTTGCTCATGAGACTATTGAGCATAAAGATGTGTGTAACAGTCTAAACTTTAGGTGTCTTCTGAACCACATACTAACGAAAGCTGAGAAATGAAGAGTATGCCACTGATGGCACCACACGAAAGAACCATCCCTTCTACAGCACCTTTCCGAACGCAACTAATCCTGTCCACTATAAGAGACGGAGTGAGAGAGGGAAAAGCAGTAAGGACTAGACCCGGAACCTGTTTTTAAACTTACAGTAAGGTTGTGCTGTCTTTGCTAAAGAAGTTAAATGACTAAAGTCGCAAGAAAGGTAACAGTGACCAGCCATAAGGGAGGGAGCAGGCAGAATGAAAAACTGAATTATTCAAGTGGGGAGAGACAAGAGGGAATACATCTTAAAAAGGTAACAGATAAACACGAACTGGGCTCACCCAACGCGACGTTTTACAGTCACGGTATAATGAAAAGTACGCCAGACTTCTGCCGTTTACCCGCGGTGCGAGCAGCGCAGGGTGCACAGCGATCCGAGGGACGAGGCACGGCAGAAGCGATCACGCATGACAGCGAGTGTCCAGCACACTCGGGCTGCCATGTTCTCCCGACGCCCTGTGTAAACAAGGCGCTGCCCCTTGGCGCTGCCCCAGCCGCCTCCCCGCTCCGCCGCCGCCCCGCTCCCAGCACAGCCCGGCCCGGCCCGGGAGGCTGCGGGCCCGGCCCGGGAGGCCGCGCCGCCTCGGGCTGTTTACACTGACAGCGCCAGGCACCGCCCGCCGCCCCCTCCGGCGGGCGCGGACCCCGCGGGGAGCGGGGCCGGGGGGAGCGGGACGGCGCCGGCTCCTCCGCCGCGCCCCGCGCGAAACCGAAAGTGCAGCTGCGGAGGGCGGCGGGCGGGAGGTGCCGCCGGAGCGACCCCCGGCCCCGCCACCTCGAGGCCATCACACACACCCCGGCGGCCTCCCCCGAGCCGAGACGGCCCCGCGGCCCCTTCGCAGGGGCAGCTGCCGCCTGTCATTGCCCGTCCGCCGCGGCGGCAGCAGGAGCCCACGCCGCGCCCTTACCGTGCCCGTGCGCCCGGAGGCCGCGTCCGTCGCCCGACCCGGCCGGGAGCAGGAAGCGGCGGCGCCGCCCGGGCACAGCCGGGCCGGGGCCGGGCCGGGCCGGGGCCGCCCCGCGCGGGAGGGGCGGGGGCGCAGCGCGCGACCTGCCCGGCCCGGCCCGGCCCACCCCCGCCGGGCGCGCGGGGGCGCTGCGGGCATGCGCGGCCGCTCCGCGCCTGCGCGGGGCTCGCCCGGCCCGGGGAGCCGTGCGGGGCGCGGGAGGGCCCGGAGCGAGCCCGTGGCGGAGCGTCCCCTCATCCTTCCCTGCTCCCGGCCGCCGTGTCCCCAGCCGGGAGGAGGCCGTGCTCAAGATGCAGGGGGCGAGGCTGAAGGGAAGAACGCACCGGAGTGGCGCTGCCCCTCCGCTGTGTCGGAACAGGTGCCTGCGCCCCGCACGTCGCTCCGATGCCGCGGGCGCGGTGCTGTCCCGGCAGCGGTTCTGCCGCCGTGCGCAGGAGAAGGAACTCGCCCCGTGTGCCTGGCCAGCTGCGGAGCCTCAGGCGTGCAGAAGCAATCCCGAGCAGTGCTGAAATGCCGGCCCTCGGTTCTATCCCGCCGCAGCCGCCTCACCGAGCGCATGGGTTTGAAACCAGTCGAATTCGTAAAGCAGTTTTGTTGTACGGTACGAGATGCACTGTCAGACTCTGCTCACGAAGCAAGTATGCATCGAGACTGGCTTGATCTAGCCTGGTCCGAAGTTTTGAACAGAATCGGTCTTCTCCTTTACAAACATTGGGCTTCAATCATTATTCCCTCCTTGGCATTTCACAGAAATAAACAGAAGAGCTTTAGCTGAAGAGGAGGCATTACATTTTCATTACAGACAGAAAGAAACCCCTACATTGCCAAGGAGATTTTCTGCAATGAGAAGCCACTTGCTGTGAGGAGCTCTAGGATGAAGGTTTTGTTCAGACTGATTTGGCCCCCTATGCCTGTGCGTTGCAAGGGTCTGATTTAAGGATCTTCCTTCTGACAGGAGCCCAGGCGGTTCAGTCACACGTATCTGCTCCTCACCTCCATCTGGATGCAAAAGTACCTCTGCTACATCTCAATTTCCATCTGACTATCCACATCTACTGCTCTTTTGGCACTCTGTGCATCTCTTGCTTCACCAACCCCGATTTCCAGTCTTCAGCCTTATGCATGTTACCACCAACTGCTCTGCTGCTCTGGCTTCTCTTCCTTATACATTTGAACAGAATGTTTCTTCCCTCTGCATTTTCAGGGCATCAGCTTCCTTTCCTAAGGAACTTAAATATGTCAGAGGTCGTTAGGCTCTTTTTTTAGTCAGTCTGACTGACTTTTACAGGTTACATACAATTTGAGTTTTCCAGGAGAAATAACATGGGCCATTATTTTACTTGGGGATGGCACAAACATCTCCCTGAGATTAAAGGTAACCTTAAAAATACCAGTCCTGTGCCCTGAAGCATGGAAACATTGGTGATTCTTTCTTTCCAAAATCATGTCAGGCATTACTAATAATAGATGGTGCTACCAGCAGTCTTATATAAGGGGCCACTACTGAGGTGTAAATTTAAATGAGCTGTGGCTTTGTGGTAAAGCACACACCATAGCAAAATTGAGCTTTTACCACACACTAAGCCTGCCAGACATGTAATAAGGCATACTCTTGGATGTTGTCAGTTACAGATTTTGCTCCTAGTTTATACTAACAAATAAATTTTCAGTTGTCTGTCTGCTCATTAAAAGCTAAGAGGTATCACCTTTAGGTCTTTTGTTTGCCTTTAAATTTATATGGGGGAAAATATTATCATTTATTAACAATATATGTTGTTAATAAATCCATGTTGCTGCTAGAAATTATAGTATTCAGTGTTTGCACATTAGAAAATGTAATTATATTAATAGTCTAGCATGTAAATTGTATCAAAAAATATAACAAAGATGTAAAGTAAATGTCTCATTAATAGTGGATGATGGAAGATAGCAGATGACAATTATAAAATAAATGGAAGAAAAGAGCAAGTCAAGAGAAGGGTGGGGTATTGGGAGGAAAAGATTAAATACTACCTGGCAAAAATTGCTTTGTTGTAGACTAGAAACACGGCCAGCTGGATGGGAATTTTAGCTCTCAATGCCAGGTTTTTTGCAGCCTGGCAAACCTAAGTGCTGTCAGTTTTAGTGCTTAATTAGTCCTGACTTGCTGTGCTCACTTTCCAGGGGTTTGAATGTTTGGGGTTCTTTTCCTTATTCTTCTTCTCATTGGTCCAAGTTAAAATGCAGAGAAACTAGAAAACCTCTTGCCTTGATCCTTCTCGTGGAAAAGAGCGAACGGCTTTCATTAAAACACAGACCCACTGTCAGCTGAACCGAAGCTGCTCCGCACACCTCAATAGCTCCTTCATGAGGTGACAAGGCCATCACTTAGGAGTGCTCTAAAAAGTGACTTTAGAGTCAGTTTCTTCTGTGAAGCTGATGTTCATTTTCCTGCCACCTGGCCTATGCAGCCCTCTTAGGTTGTGGCCACTCTCTGTTTGGATGCCACAGTACATACTGCTGTTGCTTTGCACATTGCTGAAGCTGTCTGTGCCAGCAGAAAAGAAACCTTTGATGGGCTCTTTGAAATGAATATTTATTTTTCTGCATGTGTATGTCACAAAAGTGGTCACTTTGCTAGCACAGCTCTGAAACGTTTGAGTGGTCTTGCTTTTGTAAAAAAAAAAAAAAATATGTCTAAGACCCTACCAAGCCCTCACAGGAAAAAGAAGAGGTATTACATTGTGAGCTGAGAGCTCCAAGATTATTGCTGGTGGAAAAGTCCCAACTGGAAGTGGCTATTTTGACACACTGGAACAGATCTTTCTACCACTCCCAGGCAACACTGCAAATGCTGCCTCCAAATGCCACTGGATATCCACTTTGTACATGACAGAGGGACAACTGCTTCCCCAAGTCAGGGGATCATAGAATGGTTTGGGTTGGAAGGGACATTAAAGATGGATCAGCTAGTTCCAGCCAGTTTTGGAGTTATTTTTTGCAGGGATATGTGACCTAACTAGAGGTCTGTAAATTTGTTGGTTCACATACTTCTGTTGGCAAAGATAAATACCAGATAAATAAAAGTTCCACCTGTGAAGAATTTCAGATCCAACAGAATTAAGGCAAAATTTCAGACTTGCTGCTAGGTTTCTGTGCTATGAAGACACATACTGTCAACTTAACTCCCATTTACTTAAATGTCCTATCAACCCCCCGGTTTTATTCATACTGTAAGCTCCTAAAGCACCTTATATTTTACTGTAAAGGCCTTTAAATTGCACATTTAAGCCTAATATTTTCTGAATTTCTTCCATCTCATTTATAATTTTCACTTAATAATATACAAGTTAGGATAAAATAAAACCTCAAACCAAAAAACCCAAACACATACCTTCCTTTCCTTACAGCCACAGTCCTATTTTGCTTGTAAAGTAGGTAAGATCAAGAACCTTCTGATCCTCAGCAGGGGTTGTAACACCATTAATTATGTGGGAGTTACATGATTGGAGCAATGCAACGCTGAAACAAACCTGTTTCAGGCAGAATTTTGTTTTCAAATACATTTATTCTGCTTTTTAAAAATAAAGAATTACACGGGAATAAAAGACAAAGTGGTTTGTTGCTGTATGTTAGACTTCAAAATACTGCAGTTGCAATATTTTAGAAAGAAAATGTTAGAATCAGTGTGAAAGAGGATTTTACCACATTTTCACTTAGAAAATACCTGGGATGTAGATGGCACGTTGGTTTTCTTAATTTAGAGGTAGCACAAAACAGAATGCCCGCTTCTGGCATTGAAAATTGTGGTGGTTTACAAGAAGAAATTCCATACAGAGACTAACCAGCTTGTTTTCAGTTGTTTTGATTTAAAGTAAAAAATAATTGTCCTCAAAGACATTTTTGCTTTTCATAGCATAATACTTGAGCATTGAAAACTACTTTTCATTTAGGAGCAGCCAAGCTCTGCAATTCACATTGACAGTGGTGAGTGAAGGTATCTCAGAACTGGTATAGAACACAAGACTCTGAGAAGAGAAATGCAGAAAGGCAGTGGGGTAGAAATCAAACCATTAAGGTGTTTCATAAAGTAACTACTTCAGACACTTGAAAGTTCTTTTCTCTTTGTTTATAACTAGAACCGAGTACTTTGTGTAACTTCCTGCTGCTCCCAGTACTTGTAGTAAGTGAAGACAAGTGAGACTGCAAAGATTTTGATTTCACAGAACTTCATTAATAATTTAAATGGTAACAAAGACATTCACTCACTGGGTTCCCAGAGGCAAGAACTGTCAAGCCTTGAAAACTTACTCCAGGTTTGGCACTTCATAAGAGCCTCAGCACCGAATCTGTTGCATTGGAAATTAGTCACTTACTAAAACAGTGAAATGAAAAGTGTTTGTATTATTTGGATTTTCTACAAACAACAAATAAACACAACCAAACAACCCCGCAAACAACAAACAAACAACAAAAACAAAAAACTGAAGCCAATTTTCTCCAGTGGGAGAAAAGCATACCTTCTTAATTTCTTCTGATATTGTTCAGCTCCTAGTTTTGGGAATGAGGGATGCTTTCTCTGTCCCAAGTTTTAGTAATCTTACTGCTTTTGATTTACTGCCCTCTTCTGCTTGATGATGTGAGCTTTCCAATGGTTAATTATGCTCAATTAGCCCTCCCTGGAGAATAACATTTCCCACTAACTACTGAGAAAGAAGATAGCCTTATGCAGGAAGAAGGAAGCCAGAAAAAAAAAAACCCAAAAACACATTATGGGGGGTGATCAATGAACCTCCATGGGCCTCAATAATTTAATTATAGAGATAGAGGAAATATGATTCTGATACATATTACTGTCTCTCCTCTTCCACTTGTCTACATTCCCCTCTTTAATTGGTTTACATACCACAGTCAATGCTCAACTGAGAAGAAAACGCAGCTGTGAGGTGAAACACAGCAACTACAACAATATATAACACTTTTCCTAGGGCACAAGCAGAGCTTTTTCAAAGATCTCTAAGCTCTGAAGGTTTTTAAATCAGGAAAACTATTTATCACTAAAAAAAGCAAGATTTTTAGGTAATTAAGAGACTGGGTCTGCACATGAAATCTTATACAAATAATGAACCGACCACACAAAGAAGAGTTTTCTATTGCTCAGAAGTGTCCTGTTTGTTATGCAGGAGCTGTTGGGCATTAATCCAAACCAGCCTTTCAGAGCTTGCTAAAGCCATCATTTATTTCAGTTGGGTAAATTTTCAAGAGGCAGTGGAGAGCATCTGCAGATAAGAGAAATGTCCTGTCCTCCTGCAAAGGGAGTCGGGGAGGATCGTTTTTGATAGATTTCTCGAACGACATGAAGAGCAAATGCGGCAATATTGTATCTGCGAACTGTTTATTGATAAAGAAAGATAAGTGTTCCTATCGAAGGAGGATAGAAAAGGGAGCAGAGAGAGGAAAAGAGAGATGGAGAGAGGAACAGAAGGACAGAACTCTACTGTCAGCTCGGCAGGTGGAGCGTGTGACTCAAGCCGCCGTGAGCCTGCGCGGCTCCGGTCACTGACCAGGCGCGGCTTCCGAGGGGCGGCGGGGCTGCGTGCCTGCTCCGGCGGCTGCGGGCCGGCTGCTGGGCATCGCGGGGAGAGCAGCGGCGGCCATGGCCGCGGGCTGAGGGCAAGCGGCCGTGAAGCAGGTGGTGGTGGCGGCGGCGAGCTGCTTCGGGGCTGCGGACAGGAGAGACAGGGGAGGGAGAAGCGGGACAGCAGGGAGAAAAAGGCGGGGAGGGGACAAAGGAGGTGGAGGGGGCAGAGGAGGACCCCGCTGCCTCCAACAAACCAAAAAAAAAAAAAAAAAAAAAAAAAAAAAAAAAAAAAAAAGCAAGCTGGGGTAACTGTGATGCAGTTAAATGCTTATATGTGCTAAGACTCCTCCCATAGCCCGATTTCCCGATCAATTTTTTCCCGGGCATCCCCCCGCAAGGAGGGTGAAGTTGGCTCGGTCGCAGCCCGTTCGTGGGAGCGTTCTCTGCTCTGATTGGCTGTCGGGCGAGGCCCCCTCAGAGACGCGGCTTCCCGCCATTTTCTGAGGAGGCTCCGCGTCAGGGACCGTGGTGGCGGCGCTCTCCTCCCCCTCACATGGCCAGGCTGCCTCTTCCATGCGGTAGGTGTTAAGGCTCCCCTCATGTGTACAGCCCCTATAATATCTTACACCCCATGTCAAAAAAATGGATTTATAACACGTGTTGAGGCATAAATAAAAATTAAATTGGTTTCTCTCGATGTGAGAGACGACGCTCACTTTTAAAAATTTTAAAGGTTTGTTAAAGCCTTAACAAAATACAACAAAGGACTGAAAAGGGAAAGAAGAGCTAAAAGGGAAACATCTAAACAACAAATTACAATAACGTAACTATACATCAATAAAGCATCTCTTACCCTACACACAATATTCATCCCTTAACTGCAAGAGCCAGTCAGCCCATTACTCATCTATAACGCTCAATAAACCACAAGCAAGCCACGCTGTTTCAACACACTGTTTAATTACCTGTAGCTCAAGCAAGTAGCAGGAATAACTCCAGCATAGAAACCTACTGTTTTAGCCCTTTTCCACCTCCAGTAAGGTGGGAGGGGGTAAAATCTCCTGCAGCATCCCAAATAAAGGAGTAACACTCAGAATGCAGGAGAATCCAGTTATCCATGGTGATGCTTGCTGCCTGTTGCTTGGGGATGGAATTAACTTTCATCATCCTGCACGGCTTTCATCTTCTGCAGCAGGTGAGCAGGGCAAGAAAAGCACACAACCAAGTAATAATACCTTTCTGAAGACCAGAATTATCTGTGTTGCAGCAAGGATGGCACTCCATGGAAATGTGCCAGCCCATGGGCAACACACAAAGTGAGCTCCAATGTCCTTTAACATAAAATTCCTTCTGTTCCTGTTTGTCTTCCCTCACCCTCTATGTGCCCCTGTCCCCTCAGCATCCTCTCAGTCTTTCCTAACCACCCACAGGGAGGAAACAGCACCTACAGTTGCTGATGGCAGCCACAAAAGTGCCACAGAGCTGCATCATATATTTGTTTATCTGCTGCCAAACACTACAAGCAACTTATTCTATCTACAGATTTCCTTATTCATCACTCAGCTGGTAGGAACTTTGTGTTCCTCCCACCTGCCTGGTAAAGCAAAAGTTTGGGTGGCTAGTCGGCTCAAAATTTTTGAGGGAAAGAGCCCACCAGCTGAGGAAAAGAATCACAGCACATTCTTGGCTGGGTTGGAATTCATTGAGGTTTTGTCTTTGTTTTGGGTTTTTTGCATTTTTTTTTTCTTTTCCAGAAAAACATTAAAAAATAGTATCACAGCATCACATCAGCAAAGCCTGTTGCACAAACATAAGAAGTCTTGATTAAAGTATCTCACTCTCAGATTTTCCAAGTGCTAAGTACCAGCTTGCAGTTTGAATTATGATTTTTTAGTAACTGTCTTATGTTTTGAAGAAGGAAATTAAGAGAAAATTGAAATTCTATACCTACATCAACACAAAAAAGTAAACCTGAAATTGTTAGATCTCTGTTCTCTGCTGTGACCTTGTTCTCCTTAATGATCCATTTCAACAATATCTTTCAACATTTTCCATAGTTCATCACAGCCTTTGTGTAGCAACTCAAAAATTCACTTTTTTTTGAAAGTGAAGGACAGAAAAAATATTAATTTATGTGGTATTCAGAGTCCATACTAGCAAGACTGAATCAACAATGGTGAATTGCAAAATAGAACAGTTGTTCTAAGAGAATCAAGTGCTGAAGCAGAACATGCTGTGCTGCATGTCATCTAGATGTTTTGGGGTTTTTTTAATTAAAACTGAACAAAACAAAAGCAGAAAAAAAGAGGAACTCTGGCATAAAGCGCATGTTCGGGCTGTTTTGCGACTCTCACTTTTTTTTGAAATTGAAAGTATGAAAAGCTTTGGAAACCACAGTTTGTGATTCAATCATTCAGGCAGCTATTCCAGAGGGCTAACATGTTTTGCCATGTACCAGAGCGGTTCCAGAGATAAAGAGCCATTCAGAAAAGCCTGCCATTTCAGAAACTCTACTGTTGGATGCAGTTAGAATAACTTCTTTTGCTAGGAATTAGTGGAAATTAAAGAATAGAACATTTAAGTGCATACATCCATCACAGCATGTTTAATCTATAAGATAAATAAAGATAGACTCTTACCCAACAAAATATCAGTCTAAGGTCTTTATCCCAGTAGCTTTGTCTACACAAATTGCTTTTAATCACAGAGGCTTTATCCTTTAAGCAGAAGGCTGTGGTTTGTCTTCTTGAAGCTCAGGAGCCTGCTTTTGCCTCTGCATTATTCCAGTTATTCCTAAGTAGGCCCAGGAGCAACAGGCTATATTTTTGTTGGAACACTATTATAAGTTGCTTTATGATGGGGGAAGGAGTTGCTTTGTGCCATGGGTAGGAATGTCATAATGCTGTGATTTCCCTTTCAACATTTTCCGAACTTCTGCTTGAACAGAGTCAGACACACCTTATGAAACACACTTTCTATATAAATAGTGCATAATATACCTTATTTGGCTCTGGTTTAGAATAATTTCCATTCTGTGATGGCTGCAATGGGATCTCAGTATTTTATCTTAGGTGCACGCTCGTGTGTGTAGCACAACGGAGGGTTGGGAGCACCGTGGCATACAAACATGTTATTCATCATAAATGTATTTTTTATGAAGGTAATACTGAGGAAACAAGGTTATTTAGCTATTTGGTTCTTTCTTAGTCCCTAAGAATGCCTGTCCATTTGAACACCTGTTCCATAGCCCTTCATAGGGATTTTGCTCTCTGTGTGCAAGATCTTAGAGAAAGGCTTTGCCATGTCCTAAAAGGCTTGTGATTTGTACCAGTCTGAAGGTTTATAGCACACCTTTGTGTTGTTACACTACCACTACCTGCCACTGCCAATACAGAGCAACACGGAAAGACGACAGCACTCTGAATGAGATTTGGGAGGAGCAGAGCCCAGCACACCCAAGGCAGGAGCCACCACTTTTGTACATGGTGACAACACCAACCAGTGTTGGTTTGACTGTCATGCTATAAAGTACCCACTGCTACTACTTGGGAACAGGTTTTCTTCTTAAAGCAGGAGCCTTAAAATGTTTACTCCTGGATGTTATTGTGCAAGGAATGGTAGCATCTAGAACGTTTATGCAGGGGGAAAATTAGATCATGTGCAGCCAGATGTCCTATGCTTACAATCACAAATCCAAACTCGGGAGCAAACACATTGTTATTTTCCCTATGATACAATTTAAAGATGCTAACAGATACTTTTATAATATTTTGACTTGATTTTGAAACCTTCTGCTTATATTTTACCATGGAATGTTACAAAGGTGTAACTATGCACAACAGTTTGGACCAAAAGTGAGAAATCAATGTACACATCAAGACAACAAAGACATAGAAGGAGTTCATCTGGCATGGTTTAGTTAAGTCTACTGCTTCTCTTAGCACATGTATTTAGGACATGCTGAGTGGCTTGACTGGATGCTACTCTCTACAGCAGAGATGTTAGTCACAGAAGCGTTTCTCTAGGCAACATAAATCGTCCCTTGCAGCACTGGATACTGGCTGTAATAACCAGTGTGTGGTAGGACAAACTGCACGGCTTCTTTTACGTCTCCAAGGAAGAGTATGAGGTTTCACACGGGAATCAGCTGCTTGATTGCCACAAATGTTTGCGTTAAACTTTACAGAGGCATCCACACTGCTCACTGGGAAAAAGAAAAAAGAATCTGATTTAGAGGAAGCAACAGTAAGTGATGTTTAGCAACAGACACAATTCAGCAGGTTCTTTTCTTTGCAAACATTCAAAGCACTGCTGTAAATTTGACTGCAGGTTACCAGTTAAGTGAATTACAAAGTATACACAGCACTGATGTGTAAATCATGCTTATCTGATGGCTTGTGGAAATTTGCTCTGTTGCCATCACCAAAGCCCAGTTTCAAGGAATCCCTCATGGTCATCCACATTGCTCAGGCATAAGTGAATGCCTCTGCATGCTGGACTTGCTTGTACAAATAGTTACATGCTTAACTTTAAGCACAAGGTAAACCAATTGTTTTTGCTGACATTACTGATACAAGTAGTTCCATAGCAGCAGCAATTTGGACTGCTAAATGGCTGAACGTCTTTACTCAGGCATGCTCTGAGCATCAGCTTAGGGCTTTTTCTGAGGATTTAATCCATTACTACTTCCTCTATCCCTAACTAGATAATGATTTGATTCTCATATCAATATTCTTTTAATTCCATTTTTTTGCCTTGAATTCCTTAAAAAAGTATGTGTTTTAATGCAAAGTCAGAGTTAAGCTTCATACTCCAAAGTGTTTACAATCAAAACACACACACTCACACAAAAACCCAACAACAAAAAAAGGAAGAAAAAATTCTTTCCTGACTGGGAATACAATGTGGTTCTAGACTTGTAAGTTGGTTAAATGACAGCCAATGATCTTCCAGCACCAAGTAGTAAAATATTTCATAAATCTTTTTCCCCCTGCCAACAAGATCAGATTGAAACTCTGTAAGAGGCCCTTTTGTAAACTTGTGTTGCTATACTTATAAGAAGTAAATTTTTTTTAGTCAGAAAGAGTCCAAGAAGTTTAAGCAGAATTGAGTGGACCTCTACATTAGTAGGAGATTAATCTATTTTTTCATCTATTTTCAATTTGTTACATCAAAGATATTTCCTACAGCTTGCCTTCCCTGCCACTCTCACCCTTTTCAATTACCATCTCTGTCTTCACTAATTGAGTTGGCTATGGAGGGTATTTGTTGTCTGAATCAAAATCTGGAATAGCAACAATTTGTAGAGTTGTCAGATGTTTACAAGGGAAAAAAAAAAAGATTCCTAACTCAATTGCCTTCTCTATACCACAGCATTTATGTGTTCCAGAGCAGGGAGAATTTCTTGGTTATTTGGTTTTCTGATGTGGTACCCTCAGGTACTCTTTGCTTTCAATTTGAGCAAAAATAAAAACCTTGAGAGGCACAGGCTTGCAAGTTCTCCAACAACAAAAAAATAAAGCCACATGAGAAAGAGACTAGCAAAATAGAAAGCGTATTACATTCAGTATTTTTCATTAGCACAAATTGAAAGCATAGAAAGACCAATAATGAAAAAATTATTTATAATAAAACAGTCCAGAGGGCTATTGCTTTATTGTATAGAACAATAATCCAGAAATTCAGTAGCCATATAGAATTTAAACCAAATTTCCAAAGAACATTTTTTGCCTGGAAGAGAGCTACAACTCTCAGGTCTTTATCCAGTTTGCATGGGACTAAGATAAAGCTATAAATAAATACACAGCATGATAATTGATTCAGGATTTGATCCCTAGCCTCTAAAAGATGCCAGCAGTGGTTCCCAAAAAAATAAGATATACTTCAATAAAGTTCTTTTTTGTTGAGAGCAGAAATACAAATTCACCATAACAGTGCATGTGCACTTACCACATGCTGCAATTGGCACTAACTGAGAACAAAAGATAGGTGAAGAGCAGAAAACCACATGCTGCAACTGTACTGTGTACCTTTAGGGCTCTTTAGCAACTTCTTCAGTTGTCTTCTCCTCCTCAGAATCTGAAAATGGAGACAAAACATCAATGAGAAACACTGCAAATTATTTATTCAATGACAAATAGTCAAGTAAGTTGTTTCCCTTAGTCCAAGAAATCCTTGGACTAAAGGGATAGAATTCAAAAAGCTGTATTAGGTATGCAGACATTTTCCTTTTAGCTTTTTAATTCTAATTTTAAAAGAGTTTAGAGGCCAAACTTGTAAACTCCTGCTTAAAATCCCCACAGTGATGATTTTAACACATATTTTTCTTTGCATTCAATCACATCATTCAACTTCAATAGCAATATGAGATTGTTTATAGTCGGATCAAAGCACTGCAAGCTTTATTCATACCACATGTGCTGTATTTTTCTTTACACCAAAGCAATTTAGGAAAATTCTGTCTTTCAAATCAGGACAGATGTTGAAAAAATGTGTTATATGCAGCACAAGGAGAAGTTCTTGTTCCTAATGAAGTTCACATCCAGCCACTTACTGAGCAGGGCACTAAATTCACCACACTGCCGTGATCAAATTTAGCAACCTACTTCTACTGCACTGCACATAATTTCAAAATGAGATTTTCTGCTAACACCATGATGCCAAGCACAGCCATCATGGGCAGCCCCACTGCATCACTTGAGTTCTGCATGCTCTTGCAGCTGGTTCAGTGCACACAGCCACCAGCACTTTACAGACAGAAACATTTCAGACCCAGCTGGACTCTTGCACCCTCTGAAGTTTGCCACAACTCCTCAGCATCAGCATCCTGGCTCTCTGAGTCTGTGTCAGAAATCTCTTGAGCTGCTGAGGCTACTTCTTCCTTATCACTTTCCTCATGGGCAGAAGCAGCTGCAACATCCAAGACTTTACTCACAGTTTCTATGAATCAAATTAGAAAGATAATTGTCTTCTCTTTCCATTCACCATCATAAATGAGGGTGAGCAACCAAGGCTCACAAAGCATGAAGTACCTGCCCAACATATATGCTTGAAGTAGCTGAAGACAACAAGATCTATCAGATTATTAAAATTTATCATGCAAATTAGACTTTGCAAATGGAATTCCAGGGAAAGTCTGCCTCTCTCCAACCCTGGGGCAGAAAGCTATAAACTGGAGCTATTTTCATGTATTTAGACATAGGCACATATTCTCTAATGTATATATTATCTCTTGCAGATACTGTTTGTTTTCTGATTTCTGTCAAATTCATAGGACATTACACCTACACTCTACATAACCTTGGAAAGACATCATGGGTAGTTTTAATGTAAAAATATTCTAGCATCAGGCTGAAGATTCAGGCTGCAATTCCATCATTGTCAACTAGCCATTTTTCAATACTCCTCTAAGCATAAAGCAACCTGCCTTTATAAAAAGCCTGTGATAGGTAATATTTAGTCATAGGCAGCCTCTACACAGATACACTCTGCGGGAAGACTGAACACATCACCCAGCAACTGCACGTTAAATTTTACTTGAGTAAATTCTCTTTTACCCTATTCTTCTACCCTTCCTGTCAGAGGTCTCCATCATCACACTGCTTTACTGCTCATTAGGAGATTTGTCTCTGACTGTCTTGTTCCATCCTGCACTAAGCTACATGTCTATTAAACACAGCTAGGTAAACAGCTTCTTTAGGAGTTCAATAAATGCAGCAAATAGTTTTATAGAGCTAGCATCCCATACCTTTCCCCAAATATCACCTTGCAGCTAGTTAAATATAGCATATTCTGAACATCAATTATTTCACTTTACTTTTCAGAATGCTCTCTGGATTTTGAAGAAAACAGAAAAATAAATGCTCAGAAATTGGCACTTTTGCCTTTACAGGGAAGTGCTATGCAACAGAAATAGTACAATTTAAATTTGGAACTTTAGATATTTTACAGCAAGCAATACTTGACGTAATGCCATATATTCACTGTGGTAACAAGCTGCTGGGTTTCAGTTTGTAATATCAAAGATTCAGCTTATATTACCAAAAATTCTTTCTCTGGCTGATAGTATTTTTTTTTCCTCATTTTTTAGTTTCTTTTCCACTAAGAAGAGTAGATCAGTAGGCAATTAGAGGGAGCAACATGGTCTTTTCTGCTTTTTAACAAAATCTCTTTTCCTTTGGATGGGAATTGTGTTTGTCATCTACATGAATACCTGCCTTGAAACCAAACATTAATCACTTGTACTAAAAAAATTGTCTCCAGTCTGAATTGTTCTTTATAGCTATGAGAAATCCTCCCAAGGTGTCAATCCATGTCTCTGTGGAGTAGCTGTCACTGCCTAAAATACAGCAGGTATTGTGGCAGGCATTGCATTTTGAAAACTTGTGTCTGTAGAATGGGTGTAGTGTGTTTATATACAAAATTGCCCTGGGGTAGGGCACAAATCTCCAGCTGGTACTTGTATTCAAGTGGCTTTCCCATCCATTCCTTGAGCACGTGTGGCTGGAGTTCTGTAGGAGCCCCCTTCCTGATGCCACAGGTCTTTTGGAGAAGAGAAATGTGGCTGTAGCTGGTGGTCCCAAGGCACATGCTCACGGCAGCTGGCACTGGGTCACCATCCTTCAGGCCTTGTCTCTAGCAAAGTCTGGCTGATGAAGATCATCTTGTCATTGGTTCTTTGTCACACTGCATACGGGTGTTTTGGGCACCATGAAATTAGGAAACAGTCTCCCAACTCCTGATTGCTACCCTGAGCATTCATTTGACACCAGAACATATCTGAGCCCATTTTTTGGTGCATTGTCTCGGAACAAACGCTCAGTATTCCACTCACAAGGCAAACACACTTTTCTTTGTCCAAGGGAATTGGTGCTATCCCAGGGCAAAGCCAGAAAAATGATGCCCTGGCAAGCTGAGTGTGATCACCCTGCCCATCTCAGACTGGGGAGTGTCCTGTGGGTCCTTCTGCATGAGGAACCTCAGACATACTGCCTGAGTCCCTCATCACCTCCCCTTCTGATCAGCTGGCAGCACAAAGTGTTACAAAGTTTAGGCATTTCTCCTTTGTGTTTCCTTGGATGTTAAATTTAACCCCAGAGCAATTCTCTATATCTCTCTCTCTCTCTCTCTCCCCCTCTCTCTCTCTTTTTTTTTTTTTTTTTTTTTTTAAAATCTGCATACATTTCATATTTTTTCAATCCAGTTTAATCTCTTGCAGTTGTTCCATGTAAAATCCTCCAGTGAAACACCCTATTTCATACAAGATATTTTAATCTCTGCCTGGTACAATGGTGACTCATTTTCCATAGTCCTTGGATGAAGGATTTTCTCTGTTCAATTATTGCAAAGTTGTTAATAAGCCTGTCATTAACTCTGCAGCAAATAATGGATGTAACTGAAATCACCCCTAACTTTTGTTAGTTCAAATACTAAAATATTAAGCTTCTTTATTTTTTCAAAACAGTTGTAGAGGAGCTACAGTATCTTCACAGGTTCTGTGTTGTTTCCTGGATGATGATTAGTTTGAAAACCTGAAGTCCCTGCATTTCTTCATACAGTGGTGATTATAATCCTTTTTGTCTATTTATGCCAGATTTCTTACAATTTCTACAGGCTATAAATGAACAAAATAATCTGAATTGTGCAACTGCTTCTCTGCAATGAGGACACATGGTATTTAATATTATGCTTTACACTGAATACCCAGCTGCTTTATTGTCCTTATAGAACAATACCACTTCAGCTCCTTAATATCTTTACCAAAACACCCACTTGCAGCATTCCTGCCAAATGGATCTCAGTCAAGTGAAAATTGCAGCCTGACCCATACAATTTAAAGCCTGCCCAAAATTATTTAGTTTCCCCTCATATCCACAAAAGTGAGGTTCATTGGGCTCTTCCTTAATTCTCTGGGGGAAACTTCCCCCTGCACATGTATCCTTCATTAAAAGCACTGGAGTTAAATGGCTTCATAATTTTCCTGCTTCATTTGGTGTGTTGTGCTTCCCCCCATCCTAGTTGGATATATTACTCTACAGAATATACAGAATATTACTTTACAGTATACAGAAGGTATACTTCACTGTTTCATACAAGGTATTATATTGGTAGCAAAAATCTCAGCCTCTGTGTATATTATTACCTTTTTTTATTATTTATTTTTTGAAAAGTTGATCTTTTTTTCTTAAGCTTTTTCACTGGTTATTTGTCAATTTTCAGTTTCCTTCTGGGATAAGTAGCTGCACCCCAGTATTGCTGGCCACAGCTTCCTTCAGTTTTGCCAGGGATTTATATATACCGTAGCACTTAGAGGTCTGAATTAGGAGCTTAACTTTCCTGTGATTTCAACAAAAGAATATAAAAGAACTTCAAGCCTTAGAGGAATCAAACTAATCACATTTACTAACTGTAGTCAAGGGGCTTTGCATACTGCATCAACAGCTGTTGCCAAAGCACTCAGAAGGATTTGGACATACCAGGGATTTTGAGGGCAAGCATCCCCAAGGTTAGTTAGAGCCACAACATACATCCACTACACAACCATCAGTGCATAACATCTGTGCGATATCCACTGCTGACGTGTAACAGGGAATCTCTACCAAAACACTTCCTGCTCCTGCCCAGGAGAGCTACAGGCACTCCCAGGCTGTCCTTAGCTCCTCTGTCTTAGGAGAAAACCATTTGGAGAAGAAATGCATCCTCCCAAATTGCACTTGCAGGAACAGAACATGACTGGACAACATTACACATGCACCTAATGCAATACCAAACAATTTCTGTTGTGGAAGCACATCTGGCTTAAGCTGAATAAATACAGAAAAGGAAATTGATTTTACAGACAAAAGAAAATTGTGGATTTGTTTTGAAAGCTTATGTTTATTTGTTTGCTTTTTTTTTTTGCCTTTTTTTTTAATAAGGCAGCAGATTTAGGAGGCTCTTATTAGCACAATATCCAACATTTCACCTAGAAATATATTTTTTAGGAAATTATCCCTATCATTTCAGTGAAAAAATAAATTCAAAAACTGCTTCCTATGTAAAGTAGTAATTCCTGCAGTCTTTAAAGACAATTTTTAGAAGTGCTGACCTTGCAGCCCTGAGAGTGAGTGCAGAACTATACACTTCTGTGCACTTACAATAGAAGACAGTCCAAATACAGGGTGAATTCTGCCTGCTCATGATGGTTAGTTTGAATTGTGTAAATATTCGTGAGCTCAGCATTCCCCCAACAGAACAGAGTGGCAAGATAAGCAGGGACTTGTGTGCCCTGTGTGGCTGCCTCGTCTTTGCTGCAGCTGATAATAAAAAATAACACACCCAGATTGGCTTTCTCCTGCTAATAATAAAGGAAGAAACCCCATGCACGTGCATTGACTTCCAGAACCAGAATTGCCCAACTTTCCTGGGGCAGTTTTCATGCAGAATTAGCCTGGATTTTTGTCTGGGATGTAAAGCTCTACTGCAAAATTTGGCCAGCTCGCACTGGCAGTCATGTCCTACCACCTAGTAGAAAACATGCTATAAGGTGACCTTGAAGCAAGGAGGTGGAAGAGATATAAACTAATTTGTACGTTATGGTTTTTTAATCTTACTGGATTTTAAGCTCCTACTTTGTATTTTTAAGTGGTTTTCTAAGTATGTTTTCCTTACTTACAACAGAGATGAAGAAGACAGCTGTTCTAGATTTTAAAATGAAAGCTATATTCAGTTTTTTCCTTGCTTGGGGAGAGGTGGGGATTCCTTCCAGTGGGACAGAAGTTTTGTAACAAGACCATACAAGATAACGCCAGCCATCTCAGGAGTACAGCCTGTATTTCTTCCCTCAGTTTTGCATTTATAATACAGTAATTTGCAGTAATGCATTTAAAACTGACATATTTTGATTCTAATCCTAATACTTTGATTCATTTAAAAGTGATCTTTCCAGTTAGAAATAACAATAAAAAAATTTAAGCAGGCACTGGTATCCTGCAATTTTAAAAGATATTTAAAAATAGTGAGTGAATCACTTTACTTAAAGCAGTATCCTTTATATGATGATTTTTTTTCCTAGTCAAGATGAGGCTGGTATCTGTAATGCCAAACAGCAGGTTCAATTACTTTAAAAATATTCTTTACGGAAGAATTTGGTTTTATAAAGCTAAAATAATACAAGTTAGTCAGCATCATACAAATGGAATCCCCCTGGAGCACACAAACCAGAGCTGGAGTACAAAACAAGGCTTTGATATTTCAAGCTGCCTATAACATAACCAATGTCAAACTAATTCCAAAGGCAGAGGGGAGGGGGAAAATCAAATTTAATTGTGAAATTAGAAACAGTATTTTATTTACAGTCTTTTAGAGACCATCTTATATTAGAATGTGATGCTTTTATTTACAGAAAGCTTCCTCAGTCAGGTCTATTGAAGGTCTCAGAATGTCCCCTGAAATGTTAAGATAAGCAGAGCAAAATATTCCCAGTTCCTTTTCATAATTTAAAGACCTGCTAATGGAAAACTGGCAGTGGAGTAGAATTGACTTTTAAAAAGTCAAATTCTATCACGTTTAGAAAGTAATTAAAGAATTTATTTGAGAAAACCTGCAAAATAGAGCACAAGAAACAGAAGTACTTGGCTCACTCAGATCTATTCCAGGGGGAAGACAGCAGTAGCAGCAAGGAACTGTGATTCCCTTCAGCTTCACATCTTTTGGTTCCATCAGCCTTAAGGAAAATGTAAGGGGAAATTGTTCCAAATCCTGAGGTGGTGATGACAGCTAAGGTCCCCTTCCATGCTTTCACCAGAAGCCACCCCTCAGTCCAGGCATGGCTGGCTTGGGTTCCACACCTCCTCCCTCTGTTCATGGGGGCTCAAACCACATCAATAGGAACAGAGGGAAATAATAATCACTGAGGCAGTTTGGGACAAAACAGGCAAAGCTGTGCAGCTGTCCCTGTAACACGACCAAGTGCTTCAGGAGCCACTGGCCAGGAAGATCCAGGGAGCTCAGCATGGAGAGCTTGCAGATACCCACCAGGAACATTCCATCACCAGGAATGTCACTCAGAACCATACGAAGTGCTCTCTCTCTCCCCTCTCTGGCATTTTATTCAGTGAACGTTTAGGATTCCAACCAGCTAGAGCAAGTTACCCAACTTACTGCTTGGAAAAGAAAAACACTTAACACCTCGACATGGGGCTTAAAAAGGAAAAAAGGTACCAGGTGGTTCACCACAGACCAATGCCTCTCTACAACACTGTGAAATCAGCACTTGAGCTCCACACAGGAAAAAATGAACGTCTTAGTTCCAAACAGAGTCAAGGAAACAACAATTACTTAGAAAAGCACTGATTATTTTTCACTCTCATCATTCCCGTCCTTGAACGCACAGGGTAGGAACTAGTGGCTGGCAACTGATGAATTGTTTGTGGAACAGCCCTGCCCTGATCCTGCTGTTTACTCAGACACAGAAAAAAAGAAGGCAGCCTCAACCTTAGCCCTCCCTCACCAGAGCCCATGGGCATCAGGAGTTTAGTCCCTCTGGCATTCCAGCTATTCCACAGGATGAACACAAACCAAAGGCTCAGAGCCCAAGGTCTTTGATGAAAAAAGGAAAGCTGGGATTTCTAATAAACCTTCCACTATACAAATATGACATATTTTCCTTTTTGCAAGCCATCCACAAGCAATCCAGATAAAAATCTATGAGGCCCAGCTGAGAGCTTAAATCATGACATTATGAAGCACATTATTAAGAATAAAAGTTTTCATCACTCCATACAGAAAGAGAAACATGTTAAATCAGCCAAGCACATTACAGGTTGTTTGTGTCTGATGTAGGTCACTAGTTCCCAAGAAAAGCCTCATTAGTTCATACTAATGACCAGAAGACTTCCTTGAAGAGAGTTTATTCTACAATCAAGGATTTTAAAAAGATTCAGAGATGCCTATAATGGTCACAATAAAAGCATAACAGTGCATGTCACATTAATCCAGAATAGTTTATAGTATCTCATAAAACTTCAAGAATATTGTTTTATATTCTGTGGCACGGAATTGTGGCAGTGATAAGCAACTCACCTTGTTTGTTTGTTTGTTTGTTTGTTTGTTTGTTTTAAACATAGAACAGTCTTTAGTTACTGATTGGAATGGATAACAAGGAAAACTAGCACAAGTTAATATAAACCATGTGTATGAAAACACCCTAATAATTTGATGTATTAAGTCCTTCGGGAGTTCTAAAAAAACTTCCAATTAAGACATTTTCTTTAA
Source organism: Brachypodius melanocephalos (assembly GCA_013398615.1). Classification (NCBI taxonomy): domain Eukaryota; kingdom Metazoa; phylum Chordata; class Aves; order Passeriformes; family Pycnonotidae; genus Brachypodius; species Brachypodius melanocephalos. Next base: position 4,081,009 of record VZSR01000170.1, read on the forward strand.
CAATCCTCATACAAAGTAATGGACCAAGTTTTATCCACTGACATGGTTTTTAAAGGAGCAAAGCTGCTGTTTGAAAAGGATGTTTTTCTCTGCTGTAAGAAACATTGCCCAAAAATTAACATCAAAATCCCCATCATTCCCATTCTGGTTTGAACAGCCACCAGGAAAACAGGAAAACAGCAAGGGGTGCCTGTTGCTGTCTTTCCTCCAAAGTAGGAGACTAACAGTATTCCTGTGGTTGTTGTATTTACAGGAGGATTTAAAACACAGGTAATACTATGTACAGTAAATTAAATGCTAACAGATTTGGTTGTCCAAAGTGAGTTGTTGCTTTCCAATTTAAATACATACAGTTACTTTAAGGTTCTTTTTAAGTCTTGACAATGAGCTATTAATACTAGCAAAAGCGGTACATTAATTTTCTCCTTAGCAGTGACATTTATTTAGGCATTATTACGCATTGTATGTCCTTCTACCAGCTTTAGTATTTTTTAGAGAAGCTGCTTGCCCCCTTGTTCTAGAATAGACAAATAGGAAGACAGTTCTTTAAGGCAGTTCTCCCCCACTTATTCGTTTGCACTCTTAGCTGGGAACTTCCAGGATTTTTTCCGTTTCGCCAAAATCTTCCTCATCAGCCCAATGCATCCTGTAAAATTCTCTTTTTGGCTAAGCTGATCAAAACTGAACAGTCTCTACCAACTGGGGTCTTCAGATGCTCACAACTTTTACAGAATTTTTTTTCTAAATATTTAATTTCTTCCAACAGAGATGTTTCAGTTATGCTATGATGACTCATCTAAAACTCAGTTTTATGAAAGAAATACAGGAAGAAGAGACTAGTGGCCAGTGTATGGCCATCAGAGAGATATAAGTGCAGCAGTCCAAGAGATAGATAAAAGAAAGTGATAAATGCGAAACAGAAATACCCAACAGAAATTCCAGATACAGATACTTCCCCTGTAGAATAATATTTACATAATACAACTTCTTAGGGCCTAATTTAGCTAGATCACTCTATCATAATCAGTAAAGAGGAAAAAGTCCTCATTCTTCCATCTCACACAAATAGATGCCTAGAAGGATGTGTCTGTTCTACTGAGCAACATCATCCTCTAAGCCTCTGAACGAGTTTGAGCAACTGCAAATCACTCTGAGGACTCTTCAGCAATTTTCTAAGTACTAACAGTGTCAGCACACCCAGAATTTGGTACCTTACCAAGCCAAGCCAGCGTGCACTGATTATATTGGGTGCTTTTGTCTGCTTGGCATCACTGCATGATGGGGTCAGCAAAAGTCCTGTCCTGAAAGCAGCAACTCCTGTCCAGAGCAGCCTCCATTTGTTTCTCTAGGCTGCAGACAACTGGCATTGTAGTGGGTTTGAAGCTTAGCATGGAAAAGACTGGCACATTCACACACTAATCCTCCCCAAACCCAGTCACTCACTCAAATGGCCTTGGATATAAACAGAGAAGAGACCATGGCCTTCAGTACTCTCGAAATTTGAAAAAAGCCTATGCTAGAGAAGTCAGGAAGAAGTCTGGAAAAGCACAGTTTGAGGATAATTGCTTCTGTTCTTTCAGTTGATAATGCCAAAACCTCAAGCCTCAATACCAGAGTTGGAGAAGAGTTTGTGGTGGCAACCCAAACACCAGAAGTTACAGATGCAACAACTTTGCCTAATCCAAATAGCAGCTGCCAATCTGTGAATTTTACAGCATTGGGTTTGTCTGAAGAAAAGCTTAATTTATGGTCCCAGACACAGCGTACACTAGAAGAACAACAGAAATTTAACCAGCATGAGGCAGTAACCAAGGGTGACAGCTCAAGCAATAAAAAAGGTAGAGAAAATTAGAACTTAGAGGAAGTTAAAACCTTGGAAACAGAGTAACATAGTTCAGTACTTATTTTGGTGACAGTATTTCACAGAATTCCAGATACCACCAGTGGATTGTAAATTGCTTAACTTGAGGCAAGTAGAACATTCCAGGCAGGTACAATTGTTAACTGTCTGAAATGGAAATTGCCCTGATTAAGTATTAAGCATCCACCTCCAAGGCTGGGTTGGTATTTTGTATGTTTGTTTGTTTGATATCTGTTTTGGTTTGGGTGGGGGGTTTTAGCACATCTATGTATAATCATATGTCTTCATTATCTGTATACAGGAGCTGGAGACAAGCATCCCTTCATAGCTTGCACTTCCAAACATCAGAAAAAGCCTTTTAGGTCAAAAGAAACAATGGCTTTTGAAAAAGCAGAGGTTCACTGGTAACAATAATAATAATTACACCTTCATCTGCAGAAGTAACACCAAGCTGCCAGCAAAACTAGTAAAAGCTACTTAAATACATACTTTTTTCCAAAGTTCTGAAAGAAAAATCCTTCTCTACCTCAGTAAAAGTGGAGCTATGCTATTTTTTCCTCTAAATGGAGATAACATGAATGATAAAGATGGTTAAATCCAAAACTGAAAGTTATATCCAGAAGGATTTTAATTAGAATTTTTTTTAAAACACAATAGCTGTTGGCTGCAAGTAGACACGGAACTAACTGATACAGAGAGAGTGAAGAACTTTTGAAACAAACTCTCATCTTCTCGTGAGCATGATGCCAATTGAAACTAGTTTTCACATAGCTTAGAGGAAAGGGATGCTGGCTTAGGCCTGTGTATCAGACCATGTGCTGCTGGTGGCCCTCCTTCCCCCAGTCAGGAACTGGGAAGAACTGCTCTGGGGGCTGTGCTGTTCTTCTGCAGGCAGGACCAGGATGAGGAGAGCTGGACGAGGGAGCAGGGAGTGCTAAGGTGACCTGAAGCAGGAGCCTGTCCAGCCTGCCAGGCCAGGACTTTGGTTACACTGGGTGTAACCTCATGTGAACGGTGGCAAGGTCCCCAGGGTTCCCCACCCTGGGCACACCTGTCACCAGCAGTTGTTCACAGCAATCTGCACTGGGGACCAGTGGCACAGGACAGCTACGCTCAGGAGCAAGTTACAACATCCCAGGAACACCCAAGAGAACCGGCAAGGAGAACACTGCCTTGCTTCAATTTCTTGACAACTTTACATCCCAAAGGTTTGTTTCTGCTAGCTCTACCACACAGCCGAGAATAACCACTGCAGCAAGGTTTGATAGAGGGCACCTGGGATGACCCTCAGACCCCTCACAAACTTTCAGCATAACAGAGGTCAGTTCTAGTGCTGTTTTCCTCAGTAACTATGTTGCCAGAGATGCTAGATCTTAGAAATCAGTAATTTCTAAAGAGCTCCTCCACTTCCAGATAACACGCAGTAAAAAATTAACAGTTACAACCATATTTCTTCTTATCAAATAGTGATCACTAAGTGCATGACATCAACATGTCCAGAATGAGATCCTCAGGCAGAGGATCCTCTCAAAGAATCATCAGAGAATTATTTGGGTTGGAAGAGACCCTAAAGATCATCTCGTTCCAACCCTCTGCCATGGGCAGGGACACCTTCCACTAGACTAGATTGTTCAGAGCCCCAAGCAACCTGTCCTTGAACACTTCCAGGAATGGAGCATCCACAGCTGCTCTGGGAAACTGTTCCAATGGCTCACCATCCTCACAGGAAAGAATTTCCTAATATCTCATCAATTTATGCACCATGTTTCTCAGGGAAAATCCTAGCTTCCCTTTCTCAGGGAAGAGCCTCTTCAATAAAATGGCAGAAATATTTATCATACAGAAGATCCTACCTTATCCAGTTATTCATAGGTAAGCATTGGTAAAGGAATACACAACCACTTCCAGACACAAGCAAGTGCTTATGAAATTAAAGAGTAGAGCAAGAAATGCTGCAAGACATTTTTAAATCTATCTCTCAATGGCTCTAATTCACCAAATTTAACATACAACAGACTACTTCCTTTCTAAATGAAGTGGTCTAAATATTCCATAGAAATGGAAATTTTTAGGGCTCTAGGTATTTTAATGACTACCTTATAAATATTTCTATATGTAAGCAGTAGTAATCACTACCAAGGTACTTACTTCTACTTTCTATAAACTGTATTACAGCAGATCAGACTAAGTATTGCTTAAAAATGTTATTTGTGAAAGATTTTTTTCAGAGACAAGCATAGGAACTATTCACATTTGAATTAAAATTGCATTCATACCCAAACCTTTTATAAAACTCAGCAATTAATAGTGCTGCACTATTTCTCAAGTTTATTTGTTAAAAAGGCAATTAAGATGCATCCTTTTCTTATTGGAGTCACCAAGGAAAAAAAAGTGAAAATAATTCCAAATTTGCTAACACCTTTGACGGTACTATGATAAATGCCCATAGATTAGCAGTCAAAATACTTCTAATCTCAGTTTGATCTGTGTTTTAGACATATCCTCTCAAGATTAGTGGTTAAAAAAAATTTTTAAACCCTTTAAAATCTGTCAAATTAAATTATAATCCTGTATCTTGTGCATTTTATGGATATCTTTACATTTGTATTATTGCAATTTTTTTAAAAAGCACAATAAACCAAAATATTTCAAACACCCTGACAGCTCAAAATATTGAATATTACACTTATCAATTTCAGTGTTTAACAACAATTTGATGTTTTATTGTGTTGTGAAAATTTAGCCTAATATGTCCTTAAAATTGGGACCATGACAGCATTTTCTTTGCTATGCAAGATCCTGTTTAATTTACATTGACATTACAGATGTAATTATTCAGTGTGAATGTCTCTGGAATGGCTAGTGAACCAAAGTGTTTAGATGCCTTAACAAACCCTTGAGAACTAGATCACTGAAACAACTGTTTAACTGACCACATTATAAGCTCAACTTAATATCTTAATAGGATGGGGTAGTAAAATAAGCATTTGACTCTACTTGTTTTAGACAGTAACTCTGGTGCCAGAGGAAGGATGCTTTCAGAGACACTGATTTAATAAACTTAATTACCTTGTACTCATGACATGTCAAGTTAATGCCTGAATTAGTTTTCACTGCAGGACAAACTCCATTAGGAACAATGATGCCCATTCTTCATGTTCTCTAAGGAGCAGAGCTTTAGAACCCACAACACACACACACTCAAAAACCACATTCATAAGTTAACCTTGAACTGCAGCAGCTTCTGAATTAGCAGCAAGTTCCAAGTTAGCAGCCTCTTCTGAATTAGCAGAAGCTTCCTGCTGTGCTTCCTCCACAGCATGGGATACCTCTGGAGCCAGTAAGTCATCTTCCCCTCTAGCCTCTGGGGATGCCCCAGCACTCTCATCCTGTGCTGTGGGTCCAGCACTCTCATCCTGTGCTGTGGGTCCAGCACTTTCATCCTGTGCTGCAGGTTCAACAGCAGCTGCTGCATCAGCCTCTTCTGTGGCCTTCTCTGCTTCAGTGACTTCATCCTTCTCTTCTCCATCACCTTCTAAGGATTTATTCAATACAATAAAGAGAGTAAAATGCATGCATGCAACAAAAACTTCACCAACTACTTTTTTATCATCCTCCTCATTTAAATTTAAAGTGGGAAGCTAAGATTTGGGATCAGAATTAACAAAAAAAAAAAAAAAGGATTGATAATTAATCCCCCATATTGTCTAGTGTGGCATCAAAAAACTATGTGTACAAGATGAGGAAACCATATTCCTAATTACTGAGTTTCATAACATCTTTCAGTGTGATAAGAAAAGAAACTGTGGCTTAAAGCAAGTGTTGGGGGTGCAGGGAAGGGTAACAAAGAACCTTGCCAAGTGTTGCTTCAAACCATTCTGCTGAAAGGGCCAGTGATGGTACAGGTGCTAGAGGGAGCATGACTCTGTGGAATTACCACAGGGGGAATAAGACTTTTGGTCTTATATAAGTAAGAAAATAACTTGCTAATTTCAAATGGTCAGAGCTCACTTTCTTACATGAGACATGACCACTTCTGACTGACTACTTCCTTTTTACAACTCACAACTCTCTTTTCAAGACTCATTTACACCATGTGGGTCCGACTCCTCAGACCCAAAAAACAGCGTTTCCCAGTCATGCATCACTTCAAATTCAGCTGAGACAGGTCAACAGCACAAAGCAACAAAGATGCTCAAACACCATGCAGACATGCAGTAACATCAAGTTCACAAAAGAAAAGTTATAAACCAACTTCATCACAGGTTCACCACTAGAACCAACTCACCATGTGAAAAAATAGAACTGGAAATAAAATTTGTAATACAGTGTAAACTATGTGAGAGTTGAAACAAAAGAGCTTAAAGAGACATAGCCAGAGTTTGTTTGATTCTTTTGTATCTGTTTAAAAACTAAACATATCGATTTTATTTCTTGGTCTTCTTATGCCAGTGAAAGCCTATCATTTTTTGTTCAGGTTTCAAGTCAAGTCAATTCATTGCTCAGTAAAAATCAAAACTTTGCATTATGCAACCTGATCATGTCCCTTTAAGAAAATACTGTTTTAAAAAAATCTAAATTCATTACACAAAGAACAGGCTAACAGCCAAGCTCAGCATTCAGTACACTTTATTGGATAGTCAAATATAGAGTGCATTAATTCAGAACAGCCAGCTTGTCCATCTCAGAACTGCCTTCTACAAAGCAGATTCAGTAATAAGCTCAATATGGTTTGGCCTTGCAAACATAGGTAGCTCTTTAAAAGTCTCACACAAATGGAGTTTACAAGAGAAGATATAAAAGTCATCCCAAGGTAGGCTGCAATGTACTCAATGGTGAACGACTGTCCTTTGTTTGTATTTAACTTCCTCAGGTTTGGAAAGAGATTTCCCTTGTGTCTGGAAAGTGTAAAAGCATATAGATTAGAAAGTCTGGAAAGTGTAAAAGCAGAGTATAGATTAGAAAGATTGAATCAGCTTGTGACAAGTTAAAAAGAAGAATCAGCTTGTGACAAGTTAAAAAGAAAAGTCATAGCTAAAAAAGAAGGAAATCAGGAACAAGTTTAAAGGTCACAAACAACAAATGGAAGACAAAACTCAGTATTCACTAAATAAGCAAGTAGAACATCCTGCAAGCCAAACATCATTTTACATTTCAAATGATGTCCCAAATTTTCTACTGCTACTTTGAGTCAGGCTTCTTCCAGGGACTTTTAAAATCCCTCCCTAATTTGAGAGCAGCTTTCAGTTTAAAAGAGGCACAGAAAATTTGCTACCAGATCTCTTTCTAAATGTCTGTTTTCATTAATTAAAACATCACTAAATATAATTTCAACCCTCTAATAAACAAAGAACCCTAGAATGATTCTTTCCCTTGTTTTGACAGACTTATTTGCTATGTACTGTTCTCTGTAACAGACATTTTGGGTTCAGGCATAAGGGGAGAATTTTCCCCCACATGAGAAACCATTGAAATCCTATCAAAAGAATCTCTGATCAGCTGCTCTCCAGTATTAAGTTCTTCCACCTGTAAAGTTCTTTTACCATAGGCAGCAAATACACCATGAACATGCTGCTTGGCATACTGCTTTTCTATCCACCACTTCATATTGTTACCAGCTCTGTTTTAGAGCTTATTTTAAGCTTCATTTAATGTGCCCCTAAAAAAAAAGTCAGCATACTTTGAGAACAGAATTGTTAAGTGCTCTTATCAGCAATGCTTACTGTGAAAAAGTGTAAGGACTGACTTAGAATGCACAGGGAAAGAAACTGCAATAGCACTTCTGGGGAAAGCAATAATATGTTAACACAAGATAAACACAAAAATATGTCTATGCTGGGAAATGGGAAGGAAGAGGGGTGTTAATCCTTTTGACAATGCACACAGAGGATTCTGTAGGAAAAGTAAGAACAGAACTGATGCTCATTCTAAATGTTCTGTTCTTTTGGGTGTACACAGCTGGGAATGAAGAAGGATTTTACAAAGGAGCTGATTCAATGGTGGATTTGTATTGTGAATTGGAATTAGCTGCTCAGAAGTCCAACAAAAAACTCTGGGTTGAGCATTTATTCAGAAGTCAAATATTGAAAATAATCCAGGAAACAAGTTTCAACTGTATTCATTGAGTGGCCTTAGAAACATTTTGGACTTCTTACTATCAACAAAAAGGGAGACAGCAATCACCTGCCACTGGTTGTGACATTTATGTGACTCATTAAGCAGCACAAAGCAGCAGATGATGGGATGTCTGGAGAGAACCCAAGATCAGCTGCTGAGCACTCAGTACTGAGGGTATTTCACTCCAACATGTGGGTGGGTAGGCAGGCCAGGGCCAAAACTCAGCACCTCGCAGAAATGCACCTTCAGAGATGAGAGGGAATACACTGACATCACTAGGAATATGTTAGAAGGATTGCTTAATGCTTCCCTGATCTCCCAACTAGAGCAGTCAGAATGTAATAAGGGTAATCCTCACTTCTGCCCTGAACAGCAGGAGACCAGGTCCCTGGGAGAGATCTGCTTTGGTCCTGGTTACATTTTTTATTTTAGAGACAATTAAGGATTGCAAACTGGCTGAATTCTCAGCATTTATTTAAACAATTGAGTTTTTAAATTATACTGTGTTCAGCTGCTTTCTTTTTTTGGAAATTAAGGTATTTGACTACTTTAAATCTTAAGATCTGTAATCCTAAAGTTCTGACACTAAAATATATGTTGTAGAAGTTCAAGGCTAACTTCTATAAATAATAGAAGATAGAATAACAGAAATATAATTACTTCTATAAATAATTATAGAGGCAGACAATTTAAACCATGTTCTCACACTGAAAACAAAAATTAAAGTCAAGATACTTTATTCAAATCTATTCTTTGTGTGCATGTAAATACATGAAATCAATTCCCTAGATGTCAACATTAAAAAAAAAAGGAAGAGCTTCAGGTGCTCTGGCTTCAATACTTTATTTATTTTTTAAATAACAACCAAATAAAAAAATAAAAATAAATTTTATAATTGCTTAAGAAATTTTCCTAATTGCTTTTCCTAGCAAGGCCATGCTTGCCAAAGTTCTACCTTTTACATTAGTGCTATAACACTAATTGATGTAGACAGGGACAACATTCCATTACAAGTATTTGAACTAACACGGTCTAATTATTCAAGCATGAAGAGCTAAGCAAGGATTTGCTATACATTTAGGTAACGCCTGCATTTCATTTAACCCCAAATTAGAAAAGACAAAATCAAAGTTGTAGGACTAAAAATTGATCCAAGTTAAAATATTTTTTTTTTAAATGTAGGGGTTTTTTTCCCTATTGAACTGTATTTCCTGATGGCATGTGGCCTGAAGCCAACCTGTTGAATGAGAAAAAGATATTATCTTCTCCCTCCCACTGAAAACAAAAGAACAAAACTGATTTTGACAGCATTACGTGTTCAGTCAAGTTTCATTAAGCTTCCAGTAAATCAAATACCCATTATACCATTAATAGTATTCACACATCAACTCTTTCCATCCAAAGAGACTCCACAGGTGGATCAAAGACCAGATTCACTGCCTGGACATTAAGGCCACTACCCAAATTGGTGCAGCAGCAGCAGCTTTGTAATAGAACAACACTGCACAGCCACCTTTGTCTTCACTCCCACTCACACAGTTCAGACAAGAACTTGGACAGTGCTAAAGCCTGATTAGACAATCCAGAAATCTGTTCCAAATCCTCATGTACCCAGGGAACAAGAGAGAAGAGCTTAACTCACCCTTCCTTGACCAAGGATTGCTTTTCCACCCCTCGGCTCTCTCGTGAAGAGTATTTGTATGTTCAGTAAACTTGCTGCGGGATGAACTGACTACTCTGTAGGCCTGAAAGGGAATTATACCTGAATTTACAGCTACATCCCTACAAATATACCAAACACAAAGAGGGGAGAGGGAGAGAAGGGATTTTAAGCAAGCGCTACTGCCCATCTTAAAATAGATATAAAATTTATCCTAAGCAAGGTTTAAAAAAATTAACAACCTGCTATACTAATATATTTGCCTATTTCATATTTCTCTGTTGTTAGAAAGCAAATACAATATAACATGCAGCTTTTGAAGTGCTGCAGTGTTCCAGGAATTTTAAAAAGTGGTTTAAAAGATAATGACATTAAGATTATTATTTTTGTAATGTGGTAAAAATGTGACAGCAAGAGCATATATTATTCATCCAGAAATGCAATCATACATGTTTGATATTTTGAACAAATAGCTACTTACCATTCAAGAGGATTATTTTGTGGGACAGGGAAATATGTACCTCTCTGGGGTATGCTAGTCACTATCTCGGATCTTGGGGGAGAGGGGTAGAAGTAAACTATAAAATGGAGGATTTAGGGATGTGAAGCACAGCATCAGATATATTGAGAAGGAGGGAAGAGAATGGTTATTGAAAAGCTTAACAAAAGCAGATGCTTACAAAACTTTAACATGCTTTCTTGAAGTAATTAATGATCTTATCTTCTTTTGTGTGCCCAGTCTAACAAGGTTCATCTTCCCCTTGCAGCTTCACACTACTTATTTCACATCTGCCTTGCCCACTCTGAGATATTACAAACTATAATTTCTGATCGACAAGACAGGGCAAGGGGTTAGAGACAGGTGCCTTACTCCACCTTTGGACACATTCATTTCACATAGTTTTAAATATGCTTTCCACTAAGGATGACCCAGCAATACTTATCAGTGTAACAGTAAAACAGGCAAGCAATAGGCTTTCAGCTTCACTAAATTCTCTTAAGCTGATTTCCAAGTTAGGCTGCACTTAGTTACAATATCTACAATCACTGATGTTTTGCATCTTGACCATACTCCTTAACCTAGAACACATCTTTCATCATGTCAGCTCAGAAAGCACAAACAGCTTCATCCCCAAACACTTACATAAAATAAACCACCAAAAGCAGCAACACCAGCAAGGAGATAGATGATCATGCTGTCTCCAGAGGAGCCAGGAACTCTCCCAGATGACATCTGGCGAGGAGGCGCTGTAAAAACCATTAGGTAAATCCATGTAAGTGCTGCTAAAATATGATTGCAAAAAAAGAATGATGGAATCTGAACTCTCTGTGGAAAATAATGATTCAAAAAGGTTATAAAACAGAGAGGTACAGCTTACTGATGTGTCCCATGACTGAGTTACACAGGGTGTGGTGCTCAAATGAATAAGGTCCATGGCTGAGCTCTTTCCTAAGAGGTGTTTTCTTGTGAACTACATTGTCTGCCATCAGCTTCCAAGTACTGGGCACAGTCTATATAGACTAAGGAATGTTAAAGAAGAAAGGAATATAAAATAGTTCCTGGCTGAGGTAGGTAAAATAATTAATCTGTCTTTATTCCTTATGATCAGCAGAAGTAATCAATTCTTTTTTCAGGTTAATAACAGGGAATATTTTTAAAAGCTTTTTCGTTTGAATTCATGTTCTTTCACTCTCAGACTGCTGACACTTTGATACATACCCTTCACCTCATGAATTGGCCAACAGGGCAGAGAGGTAGGATTACACCATTTTTTACCTGATTGGGTATATATTAATTCTAAAAGCAGTGCTACCCATTCATTTGTTATAAACTGATTCTTACTACAGTCTTGGATCCATCTGTGTATCTCAAAGAGTGACCCATGAAAAACACACGTAATTCTCTTAGTCAACAAAGCTTTCGGCTGAATTTTGTGACTTGATACCAGATGAGAAATGTCTCATTGAAAAACCGAAAAATAAAATAAAAATATATGAAAATGAAAAATAAAATGGCTCTGAGCATTACAACTGACAGCTGCAAAAACAATCACAATGTCAAAACATTGCCATGGTGTGCCAGATTATCCTTAGCATCATCTGTCTCATGACACACTTCTCAGACTCCTCTCCAACAGCCGGGCATCCTAATGGATTTGCGTACATCTATATTTTCGTTCAGCAGCAGTGTGTCCTTAACCCTCTCCCGCGGGGATGCTAGATATATCAGAACAGCGTTGAGCAAGCTGCCATCGCCCAACACGGCTGGCAGATTTTTTTTTGCCATTGGTTACACAACCCCTGATGCGCCAAAAGCCATGGTTGTGGCACACCGGCTCTGCTCTCGTTCCCTGCCGGGGGATACGGACCCCGCTATTTTACATGGAAGGGAAGGCAGCGGCGGCACCGTGTTGCCACGGGGCGGGGTGAGGCGGGGGTCCCGGGCCGGCTGGGCTGTCCAGCGGGTGGCGGCGGAGCTCTGAAGCAGCCCGTGCCGGAGCGCAGGATGACCGAGCAGCCGTGCCCAGCTCCCGCCCGCCCCCGCCGCACCTGTCTCGCCCCCGCCCGCGACCTTCGCGCGTCCCCTCCGCCGCCTCCCGGCCCGCGCCCCCCCACGCCGTGCCGGTGATCTCTGCCCCGCGTACCGCGCTGCTTGAGGCGGCTGGCGGCGGCCGGAGCCCTGCTCAGGCGGGAGGCCAGCGCCTGCGAGGCGGCCCGGCACAGGGACATGGTGGCCGGCGGAGGAGCAGAACGGAGCCGGGTCTCGGCTGCGCGGCGTCGCGGGGCTGCGGCGGCGGACAGCGGTCCCGCCTCGGGTGCCGCGGGGGCGGGTCGAGCCGCAGCCCCGCCCCGCGCACCTGGACGCCGCTCCCGGCCGGGGCTGCCCGGGAGAGAGCAGAGCCGCGGCTGCAGCGGGAGGAGGCAGCGCTCATTGCGCAGTGCCCGGCGCTGCCGACACCGACCGGCCCCACGGCACGTAAGCAGCTACTGGCGTTCGGTACCGACTGCAAGAGACCCAGGAATAACAGCGACGGCATTTACCAAGGAGAGGGAAGGAACTACTGTTTCACTTAAAAAGGAATTTCTCCAAGAAAAAAAAATGGGAAAACCAACTAAGTTCACGGCGAAGGGCACTCGGGTGAAGGTCGTGCCAAAGGCGTTCAGCGCTGGCAGCGAAACACTCTAAGTGAATCGCTGCTCTGGGATCATGTTGACTGTCACGGGCATCTTCGGGTCAAACCCGTGCCGCTATCCTTGTCCTACCCACATGGTTAGGCACTAGCCCTGATTCTCCTGCCTCCTCTATACAGAGCTTCTTTGTCCCCTCAAGGATCATCTAATGCCATCTTCTGCCGACTGCCATGATGCCATTTTTGCAGCCTTTGTCCTTGGCTGACCTTGGCGCACAGGGGGCAGAAGCGTTCAGAAGGCAGTGCTCGCACCCAAGCACTGACACGGGCTGTGCAGTCTCACCACCGTGGGCACCTTTCAGCAATGGCCAGTTCCCAAAATGCTCACAGGAATACACATATTTTAGCATTGGTACAGATCCTGTTCTTGTATTTGCTTATTTTAAAAACGTAGCAGTGAAAGTGACGGCAGAGCAAGAATACACTTCTGGAATATTTACTGAATTTCATCTGTATTCTAATTTTGTAATATACCTTCCAGAACAGCAAAGACAGTTTTGAAAATAAACCTGATAAACTATGAAATGGAAATACCACATAAAACAACTTCAAGACTAGCAGAATGAAACATTAATGGCAAAGAAATTAGTTTCAGGTTTCTTCTAGAATTTATAATTTATTTTTATTATGCACATGAAATGTATGAACATGTAAGTAATTAGACAGCTTTTTGCTTCTTCTGTGCTCCTTTATTTGTAGGACAATGACCACATACACTTTGCCCTAGAGTGCACATCTCCTCACCATGTCATCAGCCTAAGAAAGAAGAGAAAAAATTGTTAGCAATAAGAAAAATAGATGTGATGAAAGTCGTCAGAAATACCTCATAACATCCTGCATTTTTATCTGGAGAGGAATGTTTATGGGGAAAAATAACCACAGCACCACAAGTTTTTCCATAGTATAAGGAATTTTTTCATGTTGCGTATTTATTGCTTTGGCCATAATGCCCAAAGACTTCTTAGCTGGCAGAAACACAAATTCTGTTTTTTATATTGAAAAGGGACAATGACTACATACACTTTGCCCTACAGTGCACGTCTACAGGCACTGACTTTACATCCTTTTATGTGTAATACAGAAGTGAAACTGAGAAAAAAAAACATACCCCACAGTATACATATTAAAATAAAAAACAAGATGAAAAGATAAGCTGTTGTTAGTCACTCCTGTTTCCTTGCCACTGAGCCACTTATAAAATACTCCATTTACAACCTTTATTTATTGTAGACACTGTAAGAGATGTGTTGTTTTCTAAGAGTTTGCATGTTCAAAATAGAAAGCTGAGAGGGAATACGCACACAAGTGAATATATGAAAACACAGATAGGCCACCTCATCATTTTAAACCTGAGAATGAGCTAAAAGAATAGCAAAAGCCAAAATGCAAAGTACCGAGGAAAAAAAGAATATAAGTCAGCTCAGTATATCTTGATTCCTAAAAGATGTCAAAGATCTTCAGAATTTGTGTTCAGCTAAGTCAAAAGCATTTGTGTGTGCATACTTACTATGAACATTCTGTACACTTATGTCCTCTTGCTTGTTTTCTTCTTTCATATTCCATCAGATCCTCATCATGCTGCTTGATAAGCTATAAAATAGCAGTGTAGTATAAACACCTATACAATTCACAGCTGGAGGCAGACATGCATCACCCCCAAAAAAGGGGAAAACCCCAAAGGGAATCAATCCCACCCTGAAAACACTGTCACCACAGGAGTGCTGTTTAATCTGCATGATTCTTCCTGAGGCTGCTACACCCTGGTGGCTTTAACACCATAAAGTCTGTGAGTTCTCTGAAACAGAGAACATCTTACACCTGCACGTGGCTCAGGAAAAAGGGACCTTATCCACTGAAATCAGCTAAAACCACCTTAACCAGCTGAAAAGTAAAAAGAGTCTGCTAAACACAACATTATCTGGGCACATCCCTATGTCTTCGCTCTTTTTGGAAAGACCATAATGCCAAAGTATTAATCCAATCTTGAAGAATTAATTCTGTTGTGGCTGTTTTAAGTTTGCAACAGAGATAAGCTAAAAAAAGGTGTTCATTTCTTAAAATAAGAGCACAACATAAAGCTGGGAAAGCATAAATAATGAACGTAATCATGCTTCAATCTTTACACCTGCTATGATCACCCATTACTCCAATAGACTCAGTAGGTTGCATTCATACCACTGCATTCATATCACTATTATGATTTTTAAGGAATAGTTAAGTTCAACAAAACCAAATGAAAACACTTACGAAAGCCCACAAGGCAGCACTGGTGCCAAACGCCAAGCCAACTCCCATCCAGTTTGGTTGGGCATTATTTTTCACAACAGACGCAGAACGAGTAAAAGCTAAAAAAGCACAAGATCACAAATGCATTAACATTCCTCAAGGTTAGACCACCAAGTACTTACTGACATTCACTCAATCAGGGGAAAAAAACTAAACCACAACACAAACCCCAAATGAATGCAATGATGAAGTGGTCTCTATGACATTGCTATACCCGATCCGTCCGTAGGATCCCCGCAGTACAAGCTCCCTGATCCGCGAGAGAGGGGACGGGGGGCTGCCAATAACCCAAAAGCAGTGCTTTTTGCCCCTTCCCCAGCCACAATAAGTATTTCCCCCCGCTCTATAAGGATGCCCCCAGTCCCGGGCCTTCCCCACCTCCCATTCCCCGCTAATCGAGTGCGCTCCGGGCACAGCCTTCCTGGGAAGGGCGGGCACCACCGTCGGGGCGAGACATGCTGTGCCTCCAGCCTGGCAGCAACGCCAACTTAGAGCAGATAAATAAAATATTAAAAAATAGCTAATGGGCTTCGATTAAAAGCAGCAAAGGGAGAGAAGCTGCCACCGAAGCTTCCTCCAACCCCAGACGCGGACTAGTTCGCGGGGACACCGCCGCTGCCGCCTGCACAGGCAGCAGAGTTACCGCGGCCCTAGGTCAGAGGGTCGGCCCGGGCCGGATCGGGGTAAAGCCCCCCAGCGTGCCCTGAACGGGCTCTCGCTCACCAAGGCGTGGTGGTGGGGGTGCTGCCGCCACCAGCCGCCACCGCCTCACCGCCCTCAGGCCCGCCGCCATCTTGTCGACCGGACGCGGCTCCGCCCGTGGGGGTGGGACCACCCCGCCCCGCCCGTGCCTCGGCTCTCGGGCGGGCGAGATCCGCCGCGCAAGGCCCGGCGGACCCTGCGCAACCCCATGGCCCCTCGCCCTTCCCCGCCCTCCGCCGGCACCAAGCAGAGCCGCCGCCGCGCCGGAACCACCCCCGGCCGGCGCCGGCCCCGCGGCGGAGCCCACACAATTGGCGGGGCGGGGCGGGCGCGGGGCCGCGGCGCATGCGCGAGGACGCCGTGACCCGGCGGGGGAAGCGCCGCGGAGCCATTTTGGCGGCGGCTCGGCGGCCGCTCGGGACCACGTGAGCGCGCCCGGGGCTGGCGCGGGGAGCCCGGCGCGCGCGGCGGCCGGAGGGGCCGGGAAGGGCCGGGAGCGGCTGGGAAGGGCCGGGCCCGCGGCGGCGCGGGCGGCCGGAGCGGCTGTACTCCAGCGGGGAGGCGAGCGGCGTCGGCGGCCGAGCGGCGGGGACGGGACGTAGCCCGCCCGCCCGCCCACTCACTCTCCTCCTCGGAACCCCTCGGCGGCGCCGGAGCCGGCGGCGGGGAGGATGCCGTCTGTGAGCCTGCCGCCCAAGGAGAACGCGCTCTTCAAGCGCATCCTGGTGAGTGGCGGGGCGGGAGGCCCGGGCTCGGCGGCGGGGAGCGGGTTGAGGAGGCCCCAGCTCGTACCCCGAGCCGGCGGGGAGCGGAGCCCCGGCGCCGCCGCCCCGGCCGCCGCTCCTTACGGCCGGGGCAGGCCGGCCCCAGCGCCGCCTGTCACCCGCTCCCCGTCTCGCCCGGCGAGGGCAGCGCCGGGGCCGCCGCGTCTCCCCGCTCCAGGTGCCGGTGCTGGCCGCGGTGAGGCACCCCGGGCTCCGGGAAATGCCCCGCGGCCGCTTCATTCATCGCTCGCCGTTGCGGCCGCCGTGCTGCCGAAACACCTACCCTGGGTTCGCTTTATTTGTTGGGGGTTTTTTCTTTCTTTTATAACTCGTTGTTTGGCTGTAGACAATAACCGTGTTTGTTGGTCAGTGGGAAGATGGCTTTCGGAGGAGGAAGTGGAGAAGGATGAAGGTTTTGAAGTCTCCCCGAAGTTTAATTTTCAGCCGACTTCGGTGGAAACTTGTCAATCCATTTTGCTGGGTGGCGGCTGGCATACGGATGAGAGAACATTCAATGGCACTTAGGCAATAAGCCTGGTTTTCAGAATGAGGTTAAGATGGTCTGCAGCCCAAATACCAGCAATATCTATCCAATTCAGCTACATCGTAAGGCACTTGTTTCAGCTTTCGTGTGGTGTTGCAGGAACATTGTGTTTCTAAGGACTTGGGTTGAATTGGAAATGTCTTAAGTTTGTTAGTGAGCAACTTCAGTGGATTTATTTGGAAGATTCTGTGTCTAGGTCAAGCTGTTTTCTCTCAGAAGTCAGTTTTGTCTAAAAATCTCTTGTTGTCTTTCAAAGAGACTTAAACTACTATTTTGAGGCATTCCAAAGATCAGAAGTAAGATGAGTACTGTTGTTCTGTTGGAGCAACAGCATTCTTAAGGTTCTGTAAACTTTTGCCACTTAAGTGGGAGTGGTGTATAGTCTTCTGTCACTCCTATTTCCAAAATATTTTATGAAAGTGGAGCATGTAGAACTAGAAAGCCCTATGAAGAGGCATGTGACCCTGAGACATGCAATTTCAGTTAGGGTTAAAAAGTAAATATGATGAACTATAAATCTGATTCCTGCTTTGAAAGATTCAGTCTTGCTTCCGAATTGGTATGACCTTGTACTGAGTATGTAGTTTTTGATGTTTTACAGGGTGGGAAAGAGCTAGCCTTGCTGCTCAGTGATCCATCCGCCTTTGCATTGAGGATGATTTGTGTGATTACAGGGCACACTGAATCAAGGAGCTTGTTTGTGTTTAAGTCTGAGTGGGTTTGGTTAGGTTTTTGTTTCTTTCCTTTAAAAAACCAAAATTCCCAGTGTTTGGATGTGTCTGAGTATTTGTGTGGAGGGCAGGAGCAAACAAGAAATGAGAGTGTCTGTGGAGAAAGTGCTGGCTCAGCATCCTTACATTCATAACTCGATCCAGATTAGAGAAGGTGTGCCCCAGTGCAAGCAGATTTCTGTACACTTTTTTTTTAAAACTGAAAATCTTTTATAAAAATCGAGGAGTTTGAGGTATCTGGGTAGGCTAAAAGCTGTTGTGTTGTTGTAATCTTTTCTTGTATCTCACAGGGCTGAGCCTGTGAGACAGATGTGTAGTCTTGTATTTAAGACTGTCCTGTTATGAAGTATCTTTATAACACATGAAAAGGCTCAAAGCTGGTTTTCATCACACTGAAAATTTTGCTAATGAACTACTTGTCTGCCTTGTTATGGCTAATGACCCTACTTTGTGAAGTTTTGGTTATGACTTGAATTCCTGAGACATCTTTTAGGAAGTCCTAAGTGCAGGTCCTAGGAAAAATTACTTCCCTTCTCCTGTGCCTTCTCTCCTCTCTTCACGCCTCTCTCATCCTGCAGCCTCCCCTCACTGTACACAGTCTCTTCTGGAGACTGTAGCACTTCACCCTGTGCCACCTCTTGTGTCCTTGTGTCCCGTGGGAGGCTGAAGAGGAGTAGGAGGAGCCGAGGTCTGCCTGTGCAGCTCTGAGCCCCTGGCCAGGAATGAGGTGGTCCTGGGTAAACCCACGCTGCCTCCTGGCCCAGCCAGGCCACGTGTCCTGTTCAGCGTGCCTGCGTGAGATATTTTCAACAGATGCTGAGGGAGCTGGCCCAAGTGTTATTGAAAGGATGAAATACCCCACAGATACATAATTACTGGTACACAGGCTGTTAACAGAAGCATAAACCCATTCCCATTCTGATTTTCATGGAGATAATAAACACAGGAGCTAAGTGGATAGCTGCCTTGTATTTTTGCAAGTGAACCATAAAATTGAGGTTTTTTTCCAATCTGTTTTATGTGTGTTTTCAAATCCTGAGGCCTCATTTCTTTTTTTTTCTTTTCTTTTTTTTTAAAATTTTTTCAGCTGTGTACCTGCAACACAAATGTTACCAACCTGCCCAGCTTTGCATAGCAAAGGGCAATAATGAGCTTTCAGAGTTTGGCTTTTTTGTTTGTTTAGTAGTAAGCATCCTGCATGGTCAGTACCTTTCTCATGTGTATGGGTTTGCTCACAAGCCAGCATTTCCACTTACCTGACAAATTCTGAGTTCAGAGGTGCGTACACTTTGTTTTCGTGTGTTCCAACACCCTGTAACTAGACTAACCTCTTCTAGTCACTTTGCAGGCACGTGGAGGTTCTGATAGAAACATTTTTCCATTTGAAAGACATTTTACAATTCAGAGTTCCTGTAGTACAGCAGGAAAGAGATCTGCATGATTAGCTTGAATAAAAAATAACACCCACAGGATTAGCAATCACTGTTCTCCTTAAACTTGCACTCCCATTTTAAAAAAGTGTCTAGCTCATACAGTTTTTATAGTTTTAACTAATTGCTATTAGGTCTACAGGTAGATATTCTACTGCTCAGAGGTTCTGTGGAATTTACAGTAAAAGTGGACCTCAACGTTTGAATATCTAAAATAATTGAGTCCTTATGACTCTTTTGAACACACATAATTTCTAGGCAGTCCAGAAATTACTGGAGAAGAATTCAGGTGGAGGCAAGGGAAAGGGTAGAATAGTAAACACAGCATGGTGGTGGGTAAGTTGGCGTTTTGGTACATAGAAGGCTGGATGCACCGTGAAGTAATAGAAAAAGTTAACTCCATTTCCTTCCCTCACCCCAGCCCTTGCTATCAACTATAGAACTAGTAGCTGTAGGAAGTAAGACTGACTGATTTTTAATTTATTTTACATTAAATAAAACTGATAAACAGTTCTTGACCATTCCTGGCATTTTGCCAAATTATTTATCTGCTGTATCTTGTCAGGTGCAGTTCATTGATGATGTTCAGTTTTATTTCGCAAATCCCAAAGGTAGCATTCAATTAAGTTTTCTTTGGATATAGAAGTTGGATATAAATAGAAGTTTGGATATAAATATATTTATTGAAAGAGTATTGAAGAAAAATTAAATACAAAGCTGCTAGAGGTGCCATATATTTTGTGGAAGAGTTTTTCCAGTCCCTTGAAACATCAGGATGAAGTTCATGGAGTTCTGCCAGACTAAGACTAAGGTGGTGCAGGTATTTTTTCACCATGCCTGGTGAGCTTAGCCTTTAATGAGCAAAGAGAAAAAATGTCCAAGCATTTAAGAAGTGAAACATCATTGAATTTTATGTTGGAAACAAGCAATGCAGTTGTGTAAGTGTGTTCAGTCCTCGTTTAAACAGTTCCACTGACTCACAACTCTATTTTGTGCTGTAGGAGTAGTGCACTGAGGAAGAAGATGCCTTACTGGTCTGAGCTGATGGACATTGCACTGTGTGAAGATCAGAGTTTCCCCGTTCGGGGCTGGGGATTAGCCATGGCCATTTTAACATATAGAGGCTGTTCATCTTTCATCTCTATCAGTTTCCTCAGGTGCTGGGCTGGGCATGGCCCAGTGTGCTCCAGAGGGGGCATTGCAGTGACCGAAATGTCTGCTGCAGGACAGGGACACTTCACCTTCACGTGGTCATTTTAGCATTAACATTGCTTGAGGGCATTGTCTTTGAGCTGGTGGTCTTCCTTTCCATGCTGGCTTTGACAAGTGTTCTACTAAGTGATACAGGAATTTCCTGGTGATAAAAAGCCTGTTGAACAGCCTCTCCTCAGTGCCTCTGGTGTAAATATGCCAAGTGCCTCGTGCTGGGCCATCTTCCTGTTTCTTCATTCCGGAATCTGCTCCCTGTCCCTCCACTTTGAAACTAGACAGACCAGTGCTTCTCCTTTACTAATACTTTCATCAGCATGAATCCTTTAAAAGCAATGTTCTGTCCATAGAAATTCAGGTGCAGACTTTAAGATTGCTGAGGTGACAGACTTGGAAATCTCCTCTTAAGAGGTCATCTTAATTCAAGATTAAAGGCTTGATTTCCAGAATTTCACTTTTGTCAGTAACAAAGTAAATTACTTTGTTTGCAATCATTGTTGCATTTGCATGGCTGTACAGTAATCAAGTATGCACACCACTGGAATTTTACCATGTACTGTCTTTCATATGGAATTGCTAACAGGGCTCTTCCAATAACTTTTCTGTTGAGATGTCAATTACTTGGTTTTTATTTGCTGAGAGGGATTCCCAGCTTGGTCAGTAGTAGTAGGAAGAGAAATGATATCTTGGCAGAAACATTAGAATGGAAGTACAGGATAGACTTGCTGCTTTAAGCAGAATCACTGATCTTATTTTTCAGAATTATTTCTCAAAGCTGCTTAAGAAATTAATTACTGTTTGAGACTTCAGGATGCCATTGAGGATTCACTTGAGCAATGTGTGTGTGTTATTAAAGCCTGTTAAGGAAATTAGGCCATTTTTTGTCACTGAGGCTGTCAGAAATTGTAGAAACATGGTTCACTGCTGTAAATTTCTGAGGAGCAGCATAATTTTACCTGTGTTGCTGGTGAAAATAAAAGACCTCATTAACAGAAACAACCTCAGTTTAAGATTATAGCCAGTCTTACATCGTTATGGCTATAGGTACTCCTAATTGAACCCAAAGTGGTTTTAACGGGGGTAAGGGAGTTAACTCCATTTATATGCTATTACCTTTTATTTTTGGTTAGAATTTGATGAAGCTGTGTTTATTTCTGTTTTTGAATGGTTTTCTTAATGAGATTTTGTTGATTGCACTTTTTCTGGGTGTCTCAGATTTAAATCTCTTGTCTGCAACAGCACTGTGTCAATGCAGCGGGAGTGGGCATAGGGAATTACACATTTTCTGATTTTGCCGATAGGGAATTTAGAGAAAATTAACAATTACTCATTGCCACCCTTAAAAGTGAGGTCAGTGAGATTTGTTGCAGGGATTTCTGTTTGCTTATGTGATACCACAAAATCAAGTCAGCGAACCTTGTAATGTTGAAGAACAACCTTTCTTATCTTAATAGACCCATTTAACTATTTCTCAATGCTCATTGCTACCAGACCTCATCCTGCATACCTCAGTGCTAAGGGTGAGGAGTACTCAAGGTGTAATACATGGGTAGAAAATGCCAGTAGCTTCACCATATCTATCTATCTATCTATCTATATATATATATCTATATATCTATCTTGGATTATTTTGTGAGATACATGGACACTTCAGCTCAGGTCTGAATCCAGAACAACCGAGGCTCCTTTAGACATTTTTATGCCAGATCTTGGAATTTGAATTGGTACACTTAGTTGTTTCAGATAATCATTAAAAGCTAAACATACTGGATTTCTTGTGCGATACAGTCAGTTTCTTCATGAGTTCAGGGGGGAAGCCTGAATGTAGAGGTCTCAGGGTCATGAACAGAAGTCAGCGTATTTTAATTGACAGGGCCAAATTCCTGGTAATTCTCCCCAAGAAGAGATTAATGTAAGCAAGTACAGGCTAACAGAACTGATGTTGAAGAATGGGTTTTTTCAGCAAGTCTGTCTTCAAGGAGGATTTCTAGTCTTCTAGAAAAGCTGTAGTTAACTATTTGTCAGCTCCTGTTTCCAGCTGAATTTTGTAAATACAGGGATCAGATCAATTTAAAAGCATAAACACTGCATAATTTTTTTTCTGCCTTAGTATTAAATGAAAAGGTGCACATATTTCCTACATTCTTCCTAACTAATTTGAATTGCAACTTTTATTATTCCTCTGGTTGTATGCTACCAAACACTGCTAGTTAGGAAGATATCAATGAGGTAAGGCATGCTGTGCAGAGGACCATTGCTTAATCCCTTTAACTAGGCAATTGCTGAAGATGTTTGTTACACTGAACAGTTAAATTAATTAAGACTTCAGAGCAGTGAAGGTGGGTAGTTGGTTTCAGTTTGACAGCAGAAAACTATGCAAGTTTGCCCCAGAGTTTTTCAGCATTAACATTAGCTGCTAGATTTGTGTGGTTTCTTCAATCCTTGGGTTTATACATCTTGTGTTTGTCGTGAAATTGGATCGGTTTGTGCGGTGGAATATCTTTTGCCTGGAGCTGCTGAGCTGTTTGATATGGTTAGTGCTCAAAGGACCCACTAATTCATGGTGGGTAGTAACTCCTAATGCTTCCAGCTTTCAGAATCTTCTTTACTACATTTAGCTTGAATTAGTGCACCTTAGTGACTTAACCTGATCTTGTCTACTTGTAGAGAGAGGAAGTGTGCTGGAAAACAGCCTTGAGCTGCCCAGCACCTTAATTTACTACCTGGTAAGTGCTGCATCTGAACTGTGCTGGAAGAAATAGATGGAATCAGAGTGGCAGATGTGCATATCCTGTGCTGTAAGTGCACACCTTGGGTAATGCAAAGTCCAAGGATTCCAATGCTTCCTGGTGCCAGAGGTCTCACAGCATCGTAGTTGCAAGCGTTGCCATGGGATGCCCCAAGTGTGCATCTGTGACTGATTCTTGGGGAAACTGTAGGGTCTCCTAAGAGCACACTGCTGTAGTTGAAAGTGTTTGTTGTAGAATCATAGAATAATTTTGGTTGGAAGGGTTCTTTAAAGGTCATCTAGTCCAACTCCTTGTCCATCGTGGATAGGGTCAAGCCTCAAAACCCTAGGGAAGAGTTCAGCAGAGTGTCAAATCTGTGAATTGTTTTGTTTGGGCAGCCCCTTCTTTGTACTTCCTGCTAGGGACTTGCAGTAAGTAAAACATTTACCTGTGGCCATGTATAGATCAGCTGTCCTGGTAACCCTTGTGTATGATAGGGAATATTCTGCAATATGTTTCCTCTGACAATGACACTGGCTGTGTCACTTGCTGAGGGAAGAGGGGCTGAGTACAGTGAACTGCAGTTTGGAGGTCTGCTGTCTTTTGGGGCTTAATCCTAATTTTAGCATTCATTTGCTACAGATTTTTCAGCTGGCCTGTCACAGCATTGACTGAATTAGGGTGCTTGCTTTTACAGCATTACTTGTGGGTGAGAAGTGATTTCCTGTGAGGGTTTTGATGGGGCTTTTTGTTTGCTTGCTTTGGGTTGGTTGTTTTTCAGTATTGGGGCATTAGATAGTTTCCATTCATTTTACTTAAATTAAATTGCCGATGTGGGGTGTTAGGTTGGAGAAAGCAGTATGACCTGGTGAGACAGAGAGCCTTAAAAGAGAAAGCAGTTAAAAGTTCTTCATACTGTTTTTTTGTAAAATTCTGTCTCTTTAATAGAAATTGCACACTATTTTTGGTTCCTGTTCAATTTCAAAGGGCATGACAACTGGTAATGTGATTCCATCTTGCCCACCTGGTTCTGCTATATTGATTTTATTCTCACATTGCTTTCTTAGTAAGAATAAAAAGAAAGCAGTCAGTATTGCCCCAGTGTTCTTGCTTGTGACTTGGGGAGTAGATGGTACCTTCTTGTCTTTGGTAATTACTCTTGAGGAAAATTCTCTAGACTTGCATGCTTCCAGGTGGGAAGACAAAGGTGGTTTGCTCATGAAACACTTTTGGGTCTGCTTCTCTCCTGTTTAATCAGCTGCAAAATCAAGGCTGCATAGACTCCAGCCTATGAGGCTTTTTATTTTCTTTTACTGTTGCAAATTAGTTTTAAAGCACTCTTAAATCAGCTAGGCTGTGCCTATGTATTTTCTCAAGTCTCCCTGCTTGAAAGGGAGTTTTCTACTTTGTATGATCGGGGTGATTCTTTGTGTAGTTTGAATGGTACTTGGTGGCAGTGTAGATTCACTGTGAAGCTTCTAGTCAGGCTCATGGTAACTCCTGGTATTATGCTGAGCTAGAGCTGTTGAGCTGATGTTAACTGTTGATGTTGCTGAACATACAACACACTTCAATCTGCAGTGTAGTTGTTATAAAGTGTCTTATAAATGGCACGTTTAAGTCTGGATGGCTATTAAATTATTTACTTTAGTTATTAAATGCTTGCGGGATGTGAAGACTGCTTTGTGATAAAAGGAAACAATTAGAGAGCCTACTTGGGTACATTTCAAAAATATAAAATGTCTAAAATGCTCTTGTGACAATGTATTTTTTGTACCAAATGTAAAGAAAACAGTGCTGAATTAAGTTTGGATAAAAGTAATTTCTGCTGTTGTGCTCTTAGTGCTACTGTAATCAGTAGCATGGCCCTTGTATAACAACCTTGTGGTTACCTTGTTGAAGAATCCATGTCAGTGTTCCCTACCTGTAGCTTTGGCAGCAAGGTTTAGGGAGTAGATGGGGAAGATTCAAAAATGGAAAGCTGGGGCAGGGGGGAGGCAAACTCCATGTAGGCATGAGCTGTGGCTAGATGTAGATAAACTGTAAAGAGTGGGTTTCTTTTCACCTTTCTTCATGGCAGCCACTAAAGAAGAAATGTGGAGGAATTTATTCACATTTGGCACAGTGAGCCATGTGCATGTGAAAGGCATCTGCTGGCCAGAGACTGAGTCTGCACAAATGCCTTAATACAATTTAGAGAGCACCAGAATACAAGCCCTCCTTCCACCTCAGGCTTGGGATTCTAGAGAATATGGGCCATCTCTGTTCCTTGAAATTTCCATGTCAGTCTGTCTAGTAATTGCCATGCATCCTGGTCCACTGAAGAACAACTTGGTGGGGGAAGCAATGCAAATGCAAATTGTCACTTACCTCCTATAGTCTTGCATGATTTTGTAGGAGTCATACTTTGCCTGCCTCATCTTACTAACTCTTTGTAGACTTGTATTAAAGCAGATGTTATTTCCTTGCTATAAAAATAGAAAAATAGTTAAGGGATATAAAAAGAATCTTGGTGTGTTTGGAATAGATTGTAATTCTGGCCACAGCATGTATAGAGAAGCTTGTCAGAGATCTTAAAAGACCTGGTAACTTATTAAATGAAAAACTTTGAAGGGCAGGAAATGTGTAATAGATTCAGTACTGATGTAGAGTCAGATTCTGTTCTGAAGCATTAGCCTTCTCAACCTTACTCTTTTAAAGTTCAGCTTTTATGTTTTCTCATTGCATGATGTCACAAGTTATAGCTGCAGCACTTGTCTGTCAAGCATCACAGGCATGCACTCGCTGCTGGCTTTGAAGTTTATATGTGCAGGAATTCAGCTTAGTGCAGGCAACTGTGCTCTTCTAGCCATCTCTGGAACAGAGAAATATGTTATTTCTGTGGAACATCTGTCCTAAAGCAAGGGTTGAAGCTCTGGGAATGACTGCTACAAGCTATTCATCTGGGAGGAAACAAGCTGCCCAGATGAATAAAATTCCTGTGTCCAGAAAGCCTGTATCTTTATGCCTCAAGAATAGTTGACATGTCACCATTCCTGCTTCTGTGATTTTTTTTTTTCACTTAAATTGCTGGTTCTTTTTTCTTCTCTTACTCAGAAACTACTTACTTGCTTAAGGATCTTCTTTCTCAGGCTGTGTATATATTTTCTGTCTCCTTTTTATTAAAAGATTTTTGTTTGAATTGTCTGTTCCTTGAAACTATAGGTTCACTGTGGTTTGTACCATCCATGGTTGCATATGCTTCTATCTTGGCTTCCTTCTGTCTCATTCACATCTTGATTTAAGCTTGTTAGCCCATAATCCCTCTGGAGAATGAGTTAAGTATGTGCACAGCTTCAGGCAGGGGAATCTCAATGGTGCTGTTGGGCCCACTATGAGGAAACAGTCTCTTCTTTTCTGAAGAACTAAATGTGACCTCAATTTCACTTGTTCCCTTCCTTGCATTGTCAAAACATACAGTGTGTACAAAGAACACATACGCAGAATAAGGAAACTCATAAAATAACACAATTTGAAATGTTTGCGTTAACAGAATGAAATAAGCTTGAAAGTATTAACTAGAAAACTTGGAGAAATTATCTACAGGAAATAATACCAACTTGTCTTGATCTGGAAATAACCTGTCAAAGGAGACCTTTGATGCTTCAGTGGGAATATACATAGCTATGTCTATATACAGAGCAATATTCTGGACATAAAACTGTATCCAGTTTGTTTCCTGATAATTTGTTGGTCCTATCCAAGTAGTTACTGGCTTATGAGAACCTTTCTGTAGATATAAGTGGATATAAACTTGTAAATCTTTCCTCCATGAAGCCTGAAGGAAGAATTTGTTACAATTCTCAGTGAGTTTGCTCTGTTCCAAACTACCTTGCATTTTAAGTTCTGTATCACCCTAGAAAATTTTATGTGCAAATATTTCCTGTTTCTAGCATGTATCACATCTTGGCATATCTGACTTTAAACTTCAAGGTGAGGGCCTGGTTGTTATAGTACAGTATAGTATAGTTAAATGGAACCATTTAGTGATAAGATTTCACATTCATAGCCGGGATCTGAGCAGGCTGTACTCAAAGCCAGACTGCAAAAGCCCAGAGTGCCCCATCTGTGACAGTGCCTTAGTTAGATTACAGACACGTTCTTCAGTTCCTGTGGCTGCACCACTTCTGTGACAGGTTCTGCTGCTTTCACAACTACCTGGGTGGGGGCAAATGGTGGCTCTACTTTTCAGGGAGGAGGCCTGGATGGTAACTTTTATGACTGATGGTTTCAATATTAAAAAAAAAAAAAAAAATCTGTCAGCTCTGACTAGTGGCTGATTATAGTGACTCAGCCAGCTGCTTGAAAGCTGATAATGACTGATGGAGGTGTAAGTAATACTCAGTCAAGTTTAATAGAAAAAAAAGAAATAGTTGCCTGTACAGATTTCCTCTTGCCTAACCCTTAAAACATTCTTTTGCTATGTGCTTACAGTGCTGACTTTTCCTGTCCTTGCTGAGCAGAGGGAGTTGTCTTTTGGAAGTGTTCAAAGTCAGGGTTGGATGGAGCATAGTGAAAGGTGTTTCTGCCATGGGGGTGGGTGGAGCTAGATGGTCTTTGAAGGTCTGTTCAAGTTGAAACCATGCTAATTCTTTTGTTGATCTGTTCTTTGAGTACATCTTGCTTGCTCTCTCTGGGCATTTTCCTTCTCCCTCCTTTTCCATGTGAGCAGTTCCCTTTCTCCTAAGGGTGCTGACAGTGTACGGGAAGCAGGATGGGTGATTAGTGATGCATCTTGGTCTTCAGTCATATTATTTCAGCTGTATGACTTTAATACTAGGAAATAATACATGCACTTAGCGTTTTACCTTTTTTTGTTACACCTTTGAAGTTTACTGTTGGTATTTCCAAGAGAAAATGAGACCCTAAATAGTATCTTTCATTATGCAGAACAGCATAAAACACAGAAGTTGTAAATATGCCATTTTCTTTTTAAAGCATTTCCCCTAATATTCATGTAACTTTTTAAAGTTTTATTTTTAGAACCTTCTGCTTGAAGGGAAGACCTCTTGGGTCTGCCTTTCCTATATATTTTTGTTGAGAGTGCTTTGAGGACTCATGGTGTCCATATGTGCTCGTGAATGCTCTTGGACAATTACTTTGGAGCAGTGTGAGGAAAGATGGAATCCTGAGCAACAACTTATTTAGAAGGACTTGAAAGCTCTCAGCTGTACCCAATTTTTATACCCCTCAGCCAGCCTGCCACCTGAATGGATCAGCCAGAGAGTCAGTGAGGTCCTGTTATGAATGGCTTTGTAATTAATAACAGGATTAATGTGATTTGGCTTGGTGCTCAATCAATGTGTGCTCCTGCGCTCCTGGGCTCATAAATGTTACAATAAAATTAAATGTAAGAGGTTCCAAGCATTTGCTGAAGTGACCTAAAACGTATGAATTGGTGTTTATAATGTTACTTCTTTTGGCTTATATTTAAATATGAGTGCAAGAAGTATATTTACATAAATAAAATACTAAAACTGGTTTTAAAAGTTCATGCTGTGTGCTGTTGTGCCTTGCAGTCACTTTACATAATGAATGAGACTCAGACAAAAGAGTTGGACTAAGGAAACAGTAGAGGAATGTTAAAATTTCCAATATGGCAAGATGTTGTTATTTACAGGTTTTGAAAGTTTGGATGTATGAGATACATGTTGTAATCAAACTGATCATAAGAGGTTGCTTTTCAGAGGTAGTTTAAGCCAAGTTCCAATGATTTATGTGTCTTTCCAGCTTGTATGGTGGTTGGTTGTCTCATGGAGTTGCTATCCAGGATAATTGGCCAAAGTGGGTTCAGTGCTTACCAGTGTTATGACATAAAGTTTGCTTTGATGTTAAGGGAGAGTGAAATCTCTTTAGGCACTGAAGCTTCCTGTGGTGTCTTAGCTGAGAATCTGCTGTATGAGAATATGTCTTCACTTACACATTTAAACTCATGGTGTTGCTAACATTTTTTGTTGTTGTTTTTCTGGCAATGGAAAGAATTTTTAACCGCAGGAAGTTCAATAAACAGGGTTCAATAAAATATTAGTTAGTGCATTTTCTAAAATCTGTAGCTGTTCTGATGCTTAATTTCAAGCGTGCGTAAATACTTCCACTCTTTTGTGGAAATTTTTTGAATAAACTTATTTTGTTCTTCAACAGAGGTGTTATGAGCATAAGCAGTATAGAAATGGGCTGAAGTTCTGTAAACAGATCCTTTCCAATCCCAAGTTTGCAGAACATGGAGGTAAGTTTTCAAATGGCACGTGCTCTCTTTTTCACTTCACTTTACCGTAATTATTTTAATGTTTTGTATGGCTTCACTGCTAACTTTTTGCCCATATAGCAATAAGAGCATCCAGAAACATGTATTAAGCATTTACTGCTGGTAAGACTTTGTCATTTAAAGACTGATCTTAACAGTAGTCATAGCTTTCCTTTCTTTATCGTTCAAGTCTTAAGATTCATGGTGCGAGTTTCCTAAATACAAGCATGCATTAATTAAATTACTTTTCCTGGGAAATTGATAGTCACTCACATAATAGAGAAGAACAAAAGGAAGAGGCTGAATATTGTTCAGTACTGTCAGCTCTGTGGGCTGCTACTTTTCTGAAGGATTAGTCTTATTTTAAATGAAAAAGGTGTTTATTCCTTCACTGTATTTTTAGTCAGCTCTTGATACTGAGTTGAAAGTCTCTTTGCACTGTTCAGAAATGCTTTGTGGGTTTTTTGCAACTACTTTGGCATGGGTGGATGTGTAGAAATATCAGAGTTGTGAATAAAAAAACCCTCCAAATGCTTGTAGAGCATACAGGTTTAAAATAAAACGTTATTTTAAATATTTTGATAGAAGTAATATAAAAGGTTTACTGCAGTGTATGATATACTTAAGTTAATTTGACAGTAGATTTTTCTATGTGAGAAAAGAATGTGAAATCTTGATAATGAAAACTGAATCTAAATTTGCATTTATACTATGTTTAGGGTTGCTATATGAAGCTTAAAAAGCAGGAAAATTAATAACTGATATTTAATCTTTTTTTTTCTCCTTTTTTAGAAACCTTGGCAATGAAAGGACTAACATTGAACTGTCTAGGGAAGAAAGAGGAAGCTTATGAACTTGTGCGCAGAGGCCTAAGGAATGACTTGAAGAGTCATGTCTGTATCCTTTTTGAAATATGGTTTTAGTGATGGATTGAAAAGGTTGATTTCTGCAACTGCTTGATTTATAGAGTAGCCATAAAAGTCAGTTTAAACTTCAAACTGGAAGTTCAGAATTTTCAATTCAAATTATTTCAAAGCTCTCCAAAGGGCAGGTGCTTTGCAGTCCTTGCAGTCACAGTTAGCTCACATATTATTCTGGCATGCATTGTGTATTTTTTATCATTAATCTGCCACAGTAAACCAATAGTGGGCATTTAAACATGTGATTTGCTTTGGAAGCATGAGTAGTTGCCATTACTTTGTTAAAGACTGGTCATATACTTAGAGTGCAGGAAGTATGAGCACTTCAGTTGCCTAAAATTGTGTTCAAGTAAGCCTAATGGTGTTTTCAGAGATCCTGTTACTTTATTTCCTCCCCCAGTATGTGAAAAGTAACATTTACAGCTTATTATATAGACTATATACCTATAACTGGCTAAGGTCCTACAAAAAGAGTTGTAATGTTCCTGTCCACTTAGAAAACAGCTCAAGAGCTTATTGCCAGCTGTTATGTTGGAGCTCATTTGTCTCTGCTTAAATTCAGTGAAAGCCTTAATAGAGTTTTCCAGGTTGGCATGTCTATGGCCTTCTTCAGAGGTCAGACAAGAAGTATGATGAAGCTATCAAATGCTATAGAAATGCACTGAAATGGGACAAAGACAATCTTCAGATCTTGAGAGACCTTTCTCTGCTACAGATTCAAATGAGGGATCTTGAAGGTTACAGGGTAAGCATGCATACTGCATTTGATCATCATCTAGGGAACTGTAGCAAAGGTGGCATATTGGTTAATGACACTAACAAAATAGTTAAGTCCAGAGCATTAAAACTATATGCCACTCTTTCACTTCGTGGAAGTAAAAGCAGATGTGCTGCTGAGCAATTTCTACAAAATACAAAGCTTTAATGGCAAGTTAAATGGTGTGGTTTCAGCTCAGTGCAGAATTGCTTGCCTTATTGGTTTTGTATTTTTTTTTTTTGATGCTGTATAACCCAGCTGTAGACTATCTCCAATCTTGTTCTTTTATTGAAAGGATTCCTGTAGGTAAGAGGCAATGTGTTCAGAATGTGACTTTTATTCAGGCAAAGGAGTTTGTATATTTTGTTAACTATGTGCTGTATATCCCTCTACCTTTACCTCAGTGGCCCCCTGTTTTCTCTTAGCAGTAGGTAATGACAGAACAAGCAGTGTGCTGCATGAAACATCATGTTTTGGTTCCTGGCCAGCTTGGGCATTAGTGAGTGACAGCTCCATTTTTTGTCAGGTTTTCATCTTTTTAGGTTTCCTTTGAACCTCTGAAGTTGTGTTGTTTAAAACACATTAGTTGGTCTCTGCATTTATTATTTCCTTTTCAAATTAGGGTAACATTAGTATACCCAGGAGCAAGTTCTGTGCTCGGTTGTGTGGAACCATCAGCTAGCACAGGTCCTCAGAGAACTTACTCCTGAGTCAGGACAAGTCTTAATCACTGATTTTTTCATATTAGTAATTTAGAAATTTGGTTCTGCTCTTGCTGAGGCAAGATAGCTAAAACCTAGTGTGGGTGCCAAATGCACATTTGCAAAATGTGTTGGCAAATTTCTGTTTTCTTGGCCTCTGGCTGGATGTGAATACAAATTCTGTAATCTCTAAACGTGCAAGTAACACATGATTACTGAATGCATTAAAGATTAAATGTTAGGATGCTTAGTAGTTCATGGCTAATCATATGCTGATTTCTGAAGAAGGTGAATTTGCTTTCAAAACTGGGAATAAGATTGTGTTTTGGTTGGTTTTGGTTTTTTGGGTTTTTTTTTTGGTTGTTTTGCTTTAAATTCCAGCCTCTCCTGCTTCAAAATGTTTTGAGTGATCATTCTATTAAAACAGCTGTAGCTAGTTTTAGTTTATTGTTAATCCCTACTTCTGACAGTTTAGGCTTTTTCAATAGGAAGTAACTTTTTTCCTTTTAAGTTACTTGAAAATGCCTTTCAGGAGTCTACAACAAAACAAGTTACAGCTTTTTCTTCCAATTAAAATTACATGATACCAAGCAAGTCTGTTGTCTTTTTCAGCTGTAATTATCCTCTTGCCAAAAAATAGGGTTGTGTTTGCGTGACCCATGTTGCCTAAGAACGCTTCCAATTATTGAAATACATGTGTACTTTTAAGGTTAATTTGAAACACGGGTAAATGTTCCTGCAACTCAAACCAAGTATCTTTAATTATGTTCTGCTCCTAAGTGGTTAGACAGGAAAAGCATGTGTGTCATACATTAACAAAATTAGTCTGACTCATCAGGATTTGGTTGGACATGTTATTTTGTGAAGGCTTATTTTTTAATTAAGTGAACACCATTATAGTTCAAAGTTTATTCTTTTTCTGGTTAATAAAATGCATATAAAAAACTATTTCACAGTAACTTCCTTAAATACTAGAATATTGAAGACAGAATATTGCCTAATGAATTCTACAGAGTATCAGAGTAAAGTCAGGAAAATTAGCAGCTACTTTTTTGCAGGAAACAAGATACCAGTTGCTTCAGCTCCGACCTGCACAGCGAGCATCATGGATTGGTTATGCCATAGCTTACCATCTGCTGGAAGACTATGAAATGGCAGCAAAAATTTTAGAGGAATTTAGGAAGACTCAGCAGGTAAGAGGAGAACATGAAATTGGTATATAGAGTGCTGCTTAAGCAGAAAATAAAACATTCCTTTCATGATGAGAAAAGTTTATGCAGTTTAGAATTAGAAGGCTGAACTATGTCCTGTGTCTGGCTTTCGTGTGTAGACATCACCTGACAAAGTGGACTACGAGTACAGTGAACTGCTGCTCTATCAAAATCAAGTCCTCCGGGAAGCAGGGCTGTATAAAGAAGCCTTGGAGCATCTTTGTACCTATGAAAAGCAGATCTGTGATAAACTGGCTGTTGAAGAAACTAAAGGTAATCACTCACTTTCTGAAGATACATTTAAACACATAGCATACAATGGAATGTGCATAGTGTTGGTTTTTCCCATCTTTTGGGACTTCAGTTTGGTTTTAGCTTTGTTTATTTAATTTTGCTGTTGTAAAGGACTGTTTGTCTCGCAGTTTATTCCATCCCTGTCAGGCTCTTGCCCCAGGTTGGTAAGACATCAGTAAAGTGCAGACATGCTGTTCTGAAACTTTTAAGTTAACAGGCATTTCATACAGGAGAGCCTAAGTTGATGTCCTGAAGTTCTGTCTGAGCAGTGTACTCAGACCCATGCTGTTACAGCTTTGATAGTGGCCCTGACAAGGATACCACGTGCTTCTGAAAGGGAAGAATCATCTTTGGCCAAGCAGAAGGCTTTTCCATGTCCTCAGTCACCCTTGCAGTGTATAGGAATAGGCCCTTCAGTGAGGCAACCCAGCATTCTGTTGTATTCTTATAGGTGTATAATCCTATAACAGATCAATACAGTAGTGTAGCTTATATTCCATAGATGGAATTGCAGAGTGATACAAGTTCATTCTAACAGCTCTATTAACAGGTGCACTTTCTTAAAGCATGCTTTGTTCCTCTTCTGCTTGATGCTTTCCGTAAAACTGCCAATCTGTTGAAGGTGCTGCTTGTTCTTGGCCCACACTGGAATCTGTTTAAATGATTGCTTTAAGTAAAGAGAAGCAATCCTTTTACTCTGGTTTGTTGATGTAGATGTTGTAGCTAGTTCACTATTTCTGCTAATAATAATCTCACTGCCTTGCAAAATGAAGCTAGGAGTTGAGTAGTGACAGTGTTATGGGAGGTGTGGTACTTCCTCAAGGAAATTGATTGCAGGTGACTCTCCACAGTAGCTGAATATATCTTTGCATATAAAAGGAAATGGATAGAGAGACTACAGTAGCACAGATCATTTTTGAAACACAGTAGTGGGACTTTTGGGGATGGGAGTGGTTTTTTTTGTGACTTTATTTTTTTTATCTGAAGCATCTTTTCACATACTTTATGTTCTGTGTTGACGTACTATGTGACATACTTAGTGTTTGAAGGTCCAAAGTTAGGAGTAAAATAGGTTTTCCAAATAGGACTTTATTAAAAATAAACCTGAGACAAAACCACAACACCTCCTAGCAAGTTAGCAGACAAAAGGATGTAAATACTTTGCAGTCTGTGTACTTTCAACAAGGTACAAGGGATTAATTTTTTGGGGCACAGCTCCCATTGTTGTTTGGTCTGGCTTGGCTGCTGTGTATTCTCCAGAAGAGCCTGGTAATAAATGGGTGTGTACAAATTTTAAGCACTTATCCAAAAGCCACTGTGGATGAGATACAACTGACAAACGCTGAAAATTGTATTGGCATTTGCTGCTGTTAGATAGACAAAAAATTAGCTTTTACCTTAGAGAAAGAATTGAAGGTTTATTTTCCCAATTTGTCATTCTCAGTGAGTGAACTGTTGATATTTTCTTGGGCACTGCATTCTCTCTGTAGTCCTCAAGTTATTCTAACTGTGGAAAGCAGCATCTCTTGACAAAATTGTTAATTGTGTGACATAGGGAAGAAAAAAGGTAACTTTGCATTTTCCTCTTGAAACGGGGTAAGAAAATCTTGCCTTAGTCTGAAGTGGCACTGTTCACCTCTGGTGTGTAATCTGTTCATGCCTAACATTTGCCAATAGCAAAGCTTTGTAAAATAGTTTTCTATTGGGAAATTGACTCCTGTTGCAATTCCAGCATTAGCAAAGGTGCTTATACAATTGTTAGACCTAATCTTTATCAGTTTTAATTTGTACTGCAATATCATTAAAAGGAAACTTCTCTGCAGAATCTGGAAAATTCATTTATCAAGTCAATGGCTTGATTAAAAACACTGAAGTTAGTTTCATGAAATACCTGTCTGAAGAACCATTCTCTTACTTGCAGCTTTGCTATTTCATTTTGGTTTTCAAGATACTGTATACATCAAATACCATGTGCTGCTTTTAATTGCCTTCCGCTGTAAAAACTGTGCTTAAAGTAAGCAGTTACTTCAGTAAGTGAGAAAAAAAGACAAATCAAGTGCATTTTGCATTAAATTTTCAAGTAAATTTCAGGAATTATGGGCCAAGTTGTAAAATCTTACTATAATTGCAGCTATTGTCGAAGTAAAAGCATATCTGTCAACTAGTTTGCAATGCTATATGTTATCTTTTCTGGGAAATTAGAATCTTCATGGATTAAGTATTATCCAGTCTTTTACTGCAGAATGATAAATGTTACACTGCTTTAGTATCTTGTTACCTTAATTTAAAAACTACTTTTTTTTTCATACAGGAGAACTCCTGCTTCATCTTGGAAGACTTGAAGAAGCAGTTGAAGTCTACAAGGGACTGCAAGAAAGAAATCCTGAAAACTGGGCTTACTACAAAGGCTTAGAAAAGGCACTTAAGCCAGGTAATGATTTGGTATCTTGTAGTAAATAAGCTTTTCCTGCATATTTGAAATGAACATACGTATGAAAAGCTTGTATTGCTTTAAATACTAAAACTGTTATTTACAAAGTCCTCATTTAAATTTTGTTATTTAGTCATAGTGTGTACGTACAGTCATAGTGTTGGGGTTTCTTAAGACAGACTGGAAATGTTTCTTGCATTGTTGTTACCTTGTCTTATCTAAAATCATAGAATCATTAAAATGCAATAGTCTGCGTGTGATTGAAAGAATAGAATTATTTCTTAAGATGACAGATGTAATTTTAAATTTTTCCTTTACTGTCTCTTATCTTAATCTTAAGTTGTAGCTAATACAACTGAATGGTGGTCTTTGAAGGTTTTAGGCAGCAATAAGGCAGGAGCCCTTTTAAGATGAGAGATAAGCAGTTAGTATTCTAGTGCCAGAAGAGGAATTAACAGATACAGAGTACCTTAGGTTCGTTCATTAGTTTTAGTATTCAATTCATTAGTTTTAATAAAAATAAGGAGGAAATTCTATTCTTTAGGAAGGATATAGCCATTATATATATTATATGATAGTTGCTATGTATTGTGATTTGTTTTTTAGTCAGGTATAAATCACTTTCTGTGCCCCTCTTTTCCTTCTTCCCAGAAAGGAAGGGGAAAGTAAACTGTAAAATTCTCTTCCAGCTAATATGATGGAGAGACTAAAGATCTATGAAGAGGCCTGGACTAAATACCCAAGGGGACTAGTTCCAAGAAGACTACCATTAAACTTTTTGTCTGGTAAGTGCATTTTTGCTGAGCAGGTAGTGATCAACACTTGTGTTTCTTAGATTCTGATAACAGTATAAACAATCTGCAATTGATCAGTAATGTCTGGTAAAACAAAATCAACAGGTCTTTTTCCTCTCAAGGTGAAAAGTTTAAGGAATGTCTGGACAAGTTTTTAAGGATGAATTTCAGCAAAGGTTGCCCACCAGTCTTCAATACTTTGAGGTCGTTATATAAAGACAAGGAGAAGGTAAGTGTTCTAACCAGTTTTTACATGTTCTGCCTGATAAGTGGGGTGTATTGAAAAGATGAAGGAAACCATCCTTTCTTCAGTGTTCACTCCATCAGCACTGCTTTAGATCACCTGATAGAGCTGGGAGGAAAATGGAGTACATACATGTGCCAAGTAAATGTAAATGTAGAAAACTTAAAATTTAGTAATTCTAAGCTGTGTAAGTATTCACCAAGGGAGACCTGGTCTTAAATTGTTAAAAATCGAGTGAGATTGAGTACATTCTCAAATACAATGTAATTCAGGATATTGCAGAGTTTTCTTACCAAAATAACTAGTTTGGGTAACACCAAGTAGCTCAAGTTGAAATAAAATACTATCTGGCCCACAGATGATTTTTTTGTGTCTTATCTTGCGTGTGTAGGTGGCAATCATAGAAGAGCTCGTGATAGGTTATGAAACTTCTCTAAGAAGCTGCAGGTTATTTAACCCAAATGGTGAGTGCTGAGACTCTTGTGCTTTGTGGAAGTAGTGCCTGGTTGTAAGCACTGTGTATCCACTCATAGGTGGGGAAATAGGGAGTGAAGAAACAGAGCTGATGGGGGTTTTTTCTATTTTCCCCTTAACTCAGAACTGAACCATAGCTGTCAAATATAAACTCTGCGTTCAAAATATAGTCACTTGTTCTAAATTTTTTTTCCTGGATCCGTGAATTTAGTCATATCTTTGCAGTTTTGAGTTCAAGTATGCTATTTTCAAGACTTGAGTTTATCACTGTTCAGGAAACTGAAGTTCAAAAGCTGTGTCAAATCTGTAGCTGCAGAAGTGTCAAACCAAAGGCAATATATACTGATAGTACAATCTTCAAGGAGAGGTGTCGTTTTGGAGCTTTTAGTGGGGACTAGGTTTTGTGTTCTTAGAGGTTTTGCATATCTGACTGCCCTAAGGAAATATTTAAATTTAGGAACAGAATGCAACTCCCTTTGACCCACCAACTCACTTTCCCTTAAAACCACAGAAGGAGAAGGGAGAAGTATGTGCTTAAGTCTTGGGTAGACTTAAAAGCTCATGTATGTACCTGGAGCCAGTTGTTGGGAAGCTCTCCTAGATCTGACAGAGAGGCAAACTTAACCTCAGTGGCTGTGTTTAGAGCATTCTACTTCTGGTGTGTTGCTTTAGTAATAAACTCCATTTTGCTCCTGCCAGATGATGGTAAAGAGGAACCTCCGACCACTTTACTCTGGGTCCAGTATTATTTGGCTCAACATTATGATAAAATTGGACTCCCTTCCCTGGCTCTAGAATATATAAATGCTGCTATAGAAAGTACTCCCACTTTGATAGAACTCTTCCTTGTGAAGGCAAAAATCTATAAGGTAAGTTTGGCTTTATTCTTAGTGACCAAAGGTTATTCGTTTGTCAGGAATTTTAGTGAGTTTCTAGGCAAGGATGTTGTTTAACTGCTTAAGGTGGGGTTTTCTGCTGCATATGAAAAATCCTCTGTGAAGGTTTTTAGCTCAGTAAAGCAGAAATATACAGCAAAATGTGAATTCTCAGTTTAAAAATCACACTGATAAATTAGATTGAGTCTTTCATCTGTCCTTACCACCTGTCTTTTTAGGGGGTAAGAACAGATGACAGACTGCTTAAAGCAATTTCTCAAGAGCACTATGATATTGTATCAGAATGGGATTATCCAAACTGTTTCTTTAAGCATTCTCAGGAAAAACATTCAGTGCTAAAAGACCGTAATTCTGTAATGAGGAAAGATATTTAACTGCCTTTTCTTTTCTTTAAAGGTCTGTTGCTTTTGAGGAAAGTTAATTATTATTAAAAAGTCTAAAAAAACCTACTTATATCAAGCAGTGAGTAGATAAAACGTGTGTGCTTTATAATTACTGAACCTGACTTAAATTTCTGTCTTCGTAGCATGCTGGAAATATTAAAGAGGCTGCAAGGTGGATGGATGAGGCTCAGGCTTTGGACACAGCAGACAGATTTATCAAC
This sequence comes from Brachypodius melanocephalos, assembly GCA_013398615.1. Taxonomy (NCBI): domain Eukaryota; kingdom Metazoa; phylum Chordata; class Aves; order Passeriformes; family Pycnonotidae; genus Brachypodius; species Brachypodius melanocephalos. The sequence goes on from VZSR01000170.1 coordinate 4,119,842, forward strand.
TCCAAATGTGCAAAATACATGTTGAAAGCAAACTCCATTAAAGAAGCAGAAGAAATGTGTTCTAAGTTTACACGGGTTTGTTACACTTAACTAGAGGTCTTTGGAATAATGTGGGCCTAATCCCTTGTGGAATAACTTTTTGTTTTTAACTTTGCACTCAGCTTCATTATCATGCTTAAATTCTGTTTCAGAGCAACTATGGTTGCTTGCTTCAGTTATGGTAGTCCATATCAGGGTTTGATTTAATCTTGGATAAGCATGATTCCATAGTAGTAAGTGAAAACTCTATAAAGCTTGGATTTGGTTATTTTTGTCAGGTAGGAAAAATACAGCATGCCTGTTTTAGAGAGAACTTCTGAGAAAATAATTTTTGCACAATAATCTTTGGGTTTAATGTTGATTTTGTAGGATACTTGAAAGATCTGGTAAAGTTGTCCATGTCTCTTTTTTCTAACAATAGTTAAGTTAGAGAATTCAGATGTCTCTTGGAACATAATTTTTGTTTGGCTAACCACTGAGAGCCTTTGTGAGGTGTCTTCCTTGTGTGAACAATGTTTCATCCCCAGGTCCTTGTTTATCAGTGATGAAGGAAAGCTGCATGTTACACCTCTTTCCTTTTATTTTTCCATGTTCTCACACATGACCAGTTATCTGGAAGAAAAGTATTGTGTTACGGAAATTGCATAATTTCAGTAATCCCTTTTTGATAGGTTTGGTGGTCACACAAGTTAGTTATTTTTTTAAATGTACTTCTTTGATATTATTTTTCATAACTCAAAGTCAAAACAGCTCAGTGAAGTCTCTCTCCAGACTATTTGTCAAATGATAGTTTTGGAATACTGGCAATGTCATTTGTGTGTTGTCTCTATGGGAGACAACAAGGGATCTATCTGCAAAAGTAAAGCCTTTTCTCTTTGTTTGTCCCATTTCCTCCTCTCTTAGAGAGCAGGAGAAACCTGGAATTTAAGGTAGATTGAACAGAGAGAAGGGGGAGTGGTGTTTATAAAGGAAATCTGAAAGATCTTGTGAAATTAAGGCTTTGTGCAGGCAGACATCAGGGGAGGTTCTGTTTTATATATGCTCAGCAGCTTTATGTGGGAGTTTTGATGCAAAGCCACTATGAATATAGGTTAATTTGACCTCCCTCAATGCCCTAAGCAGCTCTAAGATGTTAAAAGGGAAGCATACCAGTTACCCAAAACTGAACTTGAAAAATATAATTTGATGATGTTGCTCTTTAGAATCTTACTTATCTCCTTTTGACCTTATGTCTAGTGCTCAAATACAGGCTTCTTAATTTAAAAACAATAATTAGAGGAGTCCTAGATTAAGCATAGTGCAAATAGAACTGACACTTTTTCTTCATTTTTAGTTGCCTAAATCAGGCTGTTTTGAACACTGCCTTTCTCTTTCATTGCTACATCCTATGGATCTGTCCAAGTACACATAAATATCAGGTTTGAAAGACAGCTGTAATCCCCTTTTTTGAACCAGAAGATGTCCAAGTTAGCAGTATTCCTTTTGCCTTGCTGTTCCTCTCTAGTACTGATGGCATTAGAAATAATCATCTACTACTACTGCTGTGAGGATGCTTAGCTCAATCAGCAGTTCTCTGGAGGATGCAGATGGCAGTTTTAGTTGAGGGGGGAAAAGAAATCCTGCAGGATATTCTGCAGGTGTCAGTGTCTTGCTGTGGGCTAGAACTTTTCTGCCATTTTTTTCCATGCCACAATGTGTTACTCGTGTGCACGCAGTATTAAAAACACTGAATGAAAGTCTCTCCTAACCTAAAGATGAGGGATTGTCAGTGAAATGATCATTGCCTGGCTCTTCATTTTGTCTTTCTGATTCTTCCAATAGTGTAACGAAGTTTTTTATATTTGTTTTAATTAATCAACAGAGCGAGTCAGTTTTAACTGTGGCATCTCCAATTTTCAAGACTCCATTTCTGAGTTTTAACGTTCATTTTCTTTATTTGTGCTTTTAATTAGGACAGAATAAAAGAAATAGCAGCTGATGAATCCAGTGAGATTTATTTTTTGTATAATGCTGTTTTTGCTTTTAGGAAGGAACCTCTGCAGTAGAGAACCTCAATGAAATGCAGTGCATGTGGTTTCAGACAGAATGTGCGCAAGCCTACAAGGCCATGAACAAATTCGGAGAAGCACTTAAGAAATGCCATGAAATCGAGAGAGTACGTATTCAGCCCAACTGCCTCAGTTGGAAAACACTGGTTTAGGTTTACTGTGCTGATGTGTTACTTTCCTGAGCAGTAAGGGTTCATTTCTTGTAGCTTCGGGAGAGATTTCGTGTTTGTTGCTGGCACTCCTAAAAGTGCTATTTTAAACTGTGTATTATGAAAAAGATTTTATAAAGTTACTTGAACATCCAGGTGAGACCAGAAAACTGTCAAAAATAATATTAGTTTTGGCGGTGTACCTAAGAAATGAGTATTTAGGTACAAACTAAGTATGTGTGCTTTAAGTCCAAAAGTGGACGAGCTGACAAGCCCATCCTTAAAGTAAAAAAAAGTTACTATTAAGGCACTTTTTTAGAGGTACACAATAAATGTTTTAAAAATTACCAAAAATATTAACTATCTTTTCCTTTAAAAAAAAAGCTACAGTTTAAAAGAAGCTATTGCAAAAGTAAAAACAAGTTAAAGTAGAAATTTTATTAAAAAGGGAGAATGCTTGCACATTAAATGTACATACTCATAGTGAGGTAAACAACAATATTTGGATGCACAACTTTAAAAAGAATCAGTTATGGGTTTGAATTTTTATAAGCACATTGAAGTCTAGAAAAAAGACCAGACAGCTGAGGGTCTAAAAGAAGTGCTGAAAGAGCAGAGCTTAGCAGGAAGCTGTGCCTGTTTGTAAATAGAGAGGTGTTAGAAGATTTCAGCACTGCTGCTCTTATGCAAGGAGGACTCGGTTCTGGAATATTCTCTGATTTGAGAAAAGTGATGTAAAATTATCAGAGTAACCTGTTCTAGTGAGAAGTATCCCTGCCTATGGCAGAGAGTTGGAAATAGATGACCTTTAAGGTCCCTTCCAACCTACACCAGTTTGTGATTTGCCAGGACCGTGTTTTGTTTGCACAAATCCTTTAAGTAAATTAATGTAAGATTCTTTTGTGTAAGAAACTATTAGTTCTGTAAATTGTCTTGGGTACCAGAAGAGGTCAGCAAATGAAGTGATAACTTAGGCCACCCAAAAAAATGTTCCTAGCGACTTAAATAAATTAAACATAGTGACTTATTGGATTAATTGGCTGAAGGTGTAGTAAAGTTTAACAGTAAGATAAGCAAATAGGTTGAATGCAAAAACCATCAACAAAGCCGTTGTAAGAAAAAGCAGTGCCTTCTCAATCTTTCAGAGGGGCCAGTTATGCAGAGGGGACAGTCTAGTTGATAAAATGTGTTCTGGTTTTCAGAAGCACTTTTTATCTCCTACTTTACACCATAAAGGATCTAAACTGTCTCAGAAAAAGTAGGGAAGTTGATCTCATGGATTTAATAGCTGATTCATGGCTGGGAAAAGAGAGTAGGAGCAAATAATCAGCTTTTGTGGGAAAAGGAGTTTATCCTGAAGATTACTAAGGCATCTCTATAGAGTCTTCATTATTTCATCAATAAATGATCACAGGAACAGACCGAATAGTGCAAGGACAGCAGCACCTTCTCTGTCTCAGTACTAAATGATTAAGCAGCCTGTGAAATGTGATGTTCAACAGCGTAGTCAGTGACAAATTCTCTGCCTGTGCATAAGTAGTAAAAGGTCTTACAATAATTCTTGCTGCTCAGGAATCCTGAAGCTGTTACAGATAACGATGCAAAAACTTCTGTGCTGTAGCAGCAGTCAAAAGGACTTGTGAGGAATTAAAACTCAAGAAGTAATACTTTCTACTTCTTAAAAATGTGCTAGTAAAACACATGCTGTGGGGTAACTTCCAAAGGAAGAAACTGCAATTGGTTTGTTATACTTACCCTTATATCCTGAGCTTTGACAAACAAAACTGAGTTTAGCATAAAGTTACATGAGATCATAAATACTTGGAGAAGTTCAAGAGGGGAAGGACTTTTCACTGCTTCTCAAATAAAAACAAAGGGACATTAGATGCCGTGGAAAGCAGAGCTTGAACAATACAAAGTACTTTCTCACATCGTGTCTGATTTAAGTGTGGAATTCATTGCCATAATATTTAGTGGAAATAAAAATATAATTTTGAATTTTAAAAAGCCTAGAGCAGTTCATGGAAGAAAAACTCCTCAAATTATGTTTAAATTCAATGAATATAAAACTTTTGTTTGTTAAACCAGAAATTCTCAGAGGTAGTTAGTTTTAAGAGACTGTGAAATTGGTGTATTTTCATTCTGGGTGAAGATGCCTTCTGTCCTTTTCACCATGAGTTTATTTTTGGAGGGTTTTGTTAACATCTGTAATAGTTAAGTTGTATTTGTCAAACAGTAGGCTTTAACTAAATCATTATTTTGAAAGTCTCGGTTAGTATCTCATTGTTAATACTTGCTAAATAATGTTACGTTACACTGTGCCAGCATTTTGTAGAAATCACGGATGACCAGTTTGACTTCCACACTTACTGTATGAGGAAGATCACCCTTAGGTCTTACGTGGACTTGTTAAAACTAGAAGATGTGCTTCGACAACATCCCTTCTACTTCAAAGCAGCACGGATTGCCATAGAGATCTATTTGAAACTTCACGATAATCCCTTGACAGATGAAAATAAAGAACACGAGGCTGATACAGGTATTCAACCCTCAGGATTTATGCATCATGCAGTTTCGCTGATTAGTGGGTATTTTAGGAAGGTCTAGCATTTGTTATGGTTGTCAACTGTGGTAGCCAAAACCAGAGTTCTGCACAACTCAAAGCAGGCAAATTGCAGCTTGGACTGCATGGTAAAGTAGATGTTCTACTGGAAATTAAACTAGTGTATGCTTTTATCATGGCAATTACAAAACAATGATGGGTTTGTAGTGAGAGTTGTGACTCTGAAGTACAACTATTTGTGTTATGGAATGACTGCAAAACCATGAGTTCTCCTGGTGGCTGGTCAGTGGAATAAGAGATTGAAGCAGATGTGCTTGGTAGTAGCTCTTTCTAAGCATTTTATCAGTGTGCAGAAACTTCACTAGGTAGCAACTTAAATTTTATCATCTCTTGCTTCTGATGTAAAAATAATGTTTAAATAATTTATTTTTATCCTCCCGTTTCTGATTTGAGAGCAGCTTAAGCGATTTTGGCTTGGGGCACCTCAAATGGTGCAAATAGAGGATCCTTCAAGAGACATCTTCAAGGGGAATTTGTCAAGTTTTAGTATTTTTCATCTCATTATATTATTTTAATATCTGTCACCTGATTCCACTAAGGAATTTGTGAATTATGAAGCATCAGCATAGACTGTAAAACAATCTGTCCATAGTAAATAAGCTTTTACAAAGGTAATGACAGCATTGCTCGTTAATAGATATGGATTTTAAAAGGTGATGTTGTCTGACAACTGCTTGATGCTGTTAATACTAGACCATCAGTGTTGTGTGGTTTTGTCCTTTGTGTGTGTACAGCAAATATGTCTGACAAGGAGCTAAAGAAGCTACGAAATAAACAGAGAAGAGCCCAGAAAAAAGCGCAGCTGGAGGAGGAGAAGAAAAATGCTGAGAAGGAGAAGCAACAGAGGAATCAGAAAAAGAAGAAAGATGATGATGATGAAGAAATTGGAGGACCGAAAGAGGAGCTTATCCCTGAGAAACTGGCAAAGGTGCTTACCAATGTAATAATAAAGTCTTAGAAATTTCTAGAAAAGTTGCAGTGAGCACGCAAAAAACTTAAAAGCCATTCAAATAACTTGTTTATTTTTTTTGGTATGGCATCTCTTCACAGGCAGCATTTTAAAAATAATTCCTTTCTAGGGCTGGTTTGTTAGATACAGTGTCAGTAGTGTGGAAATCACAGCTTTTGTGCCTAGTTCTCAAAGGCAGTAATTGAAGTCATCAACATTTGCTACATATGGAATTATCTCCATGTGTCTACTGCACTAACTTGTTGATTATACCCTGTTTCTAGTTGGTGATGTGGAAGTCTTTCTATCCTTGTGTAAGGTGATTATCATTCACTCTTTTATGGCCCCTGATACTCTTTTGTTTGCGTAGTCAGCCTTTGGAAGAGAAGATATTGAAGCACTCAATGCTTTAACAGGGTTTATTTGCATATTTGAATGGAGGGAAGAAAGGAATCAAGAAGCTGTAGTAGTACATAGTAGACTTGACTGAGATGGATTCAGAGATCTGGATTAAGAACTTTAGAGGCATATTAAATGGAGGTGACCTAGAAGACTCTTCTTTGAGCAGAAGTTATACCTGGGAGGAGTGGGAAAACACTCAAAAAATGTGAGGGAAAGATAAGAAAATTCTAGAGACTGGAAAAACTCATTTATAGTGATAGTGGTATAGATTGCAATAGATCAGTATTCTGGATCTATTTTCATACTATTCACACTGAAGTGAGTAATGTTTGCTCCTGAGGGGATATTTGAAAGTTGAGTCAATCAACTTCACTCTCTAGCCAGGAAACAAGTGACTTAAAGTTCTCTAGTTATTAAAAATATTGTTGGTATTTCCATTGTTTAGTTCACTGGTTGCAAGAAGCAGAACTACTTGCAGTGCTAGCGAAGATGGAAATGCAACAGCGTGTATTGAGTTCTGCAGTAGAGGGATGTCATGGGATAGCTGTGAAAAATCTACCCAGACCCCAAGATTATAAGGAATAGTTGCAGCTCTATAATGCATTCCTTTGGCAAAACTGGATATGTCTTTAATATACAGATATCAATATAATACAATTCCAAATTCAATATCACAGTCATGATGTAGACACTTCCAAATGCAGTTGGTGCCAAAAGACCATTTTTGACATAGCTGGTCACTTGCCAATAGTTTTCCTGAAACAGATGCCCCTAGACTTGTTTGGATATGTATCTTTGGCACTAAAGGCATGGCTTGAAATGGGGTTTTATAGGTTCCAAATAGTTTATGTACGCAGTGTCTGTGTAAAATCAGCAGTGCATAAAAGTGATCTGAGTGTTTTTATGACAGGTGCTGTAGTTATATTTAGCAGGAAGGTGTCCATCGTGATCTTTACCTCAAGTTATTTGCAACAAAGTGTATCACTTCAACATTGCTGAATTGGTATTGGCACAGAACAAAATCTGTATTTGCTTCTTAGAGAGTAGTTTCTGTTAATAAAAAAAAACCAAACCAAAAAACAAAAAAAAAACAAAAAAAAAACAAAAAAAAAAACAAAAAAAAAAAAAAAAAAAAAAAAAAAAAAAAAAAAAAAAAAAAAACAAAACACCTAGGGACAACAAACAGTTCTTGTTTCAGTAATCCCAAACCTCTCTGTGCAAGATAAGAACCTTTGCACAGAATTAATTTGTGTGAAAGCTGTCCGTTTACTGGATTACACTAGCTAAGTTCAGGAGACCTTTTTCATTATCTAATTAGTTCCAGCTTGCCGTTGGTATTTTGGCTGGGGCTGTCACCATGACCTGGCAGCTTTCAGGAACCTGTCTGAAGCTCACATGAGCAGAATGTCATGGGTCTTTATCAGTCATCTCAGGCCCATGTGTGTAGGTTGGTGTGGGCGGCCACTCTGCTCTTTTCAGTGCAGATTCAGCTCCAGTTGTGTTGACTACTGGTGTAGGATTGAAGGAAAAGATTTATGTCTCATAGTAAAATGTGATTTGAAGCCATCAAAAAGCAAGTATTTTGGGCTTTTTAGTCTGTGTTTAGACATTGAGTGACAGTTGCAAAATTTGTAGCAGATGAGGTTCTAAGCATCTTACACACTTAAGAGAGTAACTCTGATGCGATTCAGCAATAGCTGGGGTTTTTTGTTATAGTTACTAAGTTTGAACTTTGACTTAGTTGTGTCACTTCCTTGAATCTGTAGGTTGAAGCCCCTTTGGAAGAAGCCATTAAATTTTTAACACCCCTGAAGAATTTAGTGAAGAACAAAATAGAGACTCATCTTTTTGCCTTTGAGATTTATTATCGAAAAGGTAGGTGAGAACACTTAATGAAAGCAAACAATTTGTGGATCGTAAAGGTGTATATTGAAACTTAAGCAGCAATAATTTACGAGGGGTGAGGAGCCCATCCCTGTCACGACACAGAACTTTTCACTGGACCAACATCCCAGCAATGAGCAGTCTCTGAAAACCAAAGTTTGAACATTTGGTGATTATCCACTTAATTTACTGGTTAAATATGTGCCTGTTATTAAAAATAGCTTTTGCGACACACTCAGCTGTAAATTCTTCTGATCATTCTAATTTCAAACACTAAATACTCCTGTAACACAATGCAATGAGTTCCTACCACAGGTTTTTAAACATTTTTTCAACACTTCTTTTTATTTTTCCAGAGAAGTTCCTTCTGATGCTTCAGTCTGTGAAGAGAGCCTTTGCTATTGATTCTAGTCATCCTTGGCTTCACGAGTGTATGATTCATCTCTTCAGCAGTGGTATGTATCTCTTTGGTAGGACTGTATCTGTGCACACTGCCAGGTGATGCCAAACCTGCAGTCAGTGGTTTTTAGCACTCTTAATCCAAATAATTAAAGCATGTATTAGAAAGCTTTTTAAACAACTGATCCATGCTAAAATTGAGCATGGTTATTATGACTGCATCTGGATTTAGGAGTCATTCCAGTATTGCTAAGAATTTTTAAGTCTGTGACCAGTATGGCAAGGCTGAAGAGAGAGGCAGTGAAGAAATGGAAACTGCAGAGTGAGGAATGTGGCTTTTCTGCCGACAGCCTGTGTCAGCATACAAGGAGAGGGCTGGTAAAAGTTGGCAGAATTCTCTCCCTTCCCCTGCCCCAAAGGTCACCTTTTCTGATGGGGGCTACAGAGTAGACACATTTAAGAACAGACTTGTATGACATTAACCTTTGAGCCTAATAGGTTTTAATTAGTAAGGGGGAGATAGTATACGTTACATATTAATGTAAAAAAGCTTTGGCTTTTTCTAAGCATCAGAAAACTGCAGCAGTTAAGCTTCTTCTAACCACATTCAATACTTACCTTTTCAAATTTCATACATCTTCCTTTGAGATACTTCCCAATTATATTAATAAATGTAAACATGGAAAATACTAAAATAAATACATCATATTTTATTGTGATTACCTGTGCTCACTTCAACTTCTTTTTTTCAACAGTATCTGAAAGTAAGGATCTGCCTGATGCTGTTAGAACAGTGTTAAACCAAGAAATGAATCGGCTTTTTGGAGCAACTAATCCAAAGAACTTCAATGAAGCTTTCCTTAAAAGGAACTACGACTCACTGCCACATAGGTTATCAGGTATTTTGCCTTTCTCCTTGTTCTGCCCTGCTTCTGCATTTTCTGTGCTTCTCTGGCAGTGGTATCTCACTATCAGCCCCAGTGGTGTAACAATCACTCCTTCACTCTGGAGTGCTTTTCTTCTCTATTTGTGTTTTTCTGACAAAAAATTGAATGATTGCCAGGTTGTCTGTGGTTTTGTTTAGTTTTCTCTTTGTGTTGCTGAATTTCAAATGTTGGGACTTCTGCCCTAATGTTTCTAATGTGTGCAGAATGTTTGTTTTAATGCTTTGTTTGGAGCTTCCCTTCTACCTGCTTAGAGTATCAAGCTTTATGCTCCAAGCTGGTTCCAATTTGAACTTCTGCTGGAGAGTTCAGTCCCCTCTCTTCCTCATATTACCTCTATTTTATGTTTGTATGTAAGATGGTTTTGATCATCCACTGGGTGACGAGTCTTATTTTTCTTCCTGTAGCTGCCAAAATGATGTACTATTTAGATCCTTCCAGTCAGAAAAGGGCAGTGGAACTGGCGATGACCCTGGATGAATCCCTTATTAACAGAAATCTTCAGGTAACATATTTATAAATTGTAGACAGCTTCTGTTTTACCTGTGAAAGCTTTAAGCAAATTTTGGAGGTAAGAGGAAACTGAAATCATTGCTGTGCCTTATGGTAAAGAGGTTGAGTTGTGAGAGAAAAGGGTGCCAGGTTCATCTGAACTGAAATATTTAATATCCTTTTTGCACACTTAAATTAATTTAGTTTTGTGATAATATGAAAAGAGAAGCAGCAGAAACCATATTATTGCTACAGGTAATGAGAAAGCTTACTAAACTTGAGAGAATTCACGAGGCAAAAGAAAAGGTAGTGGTTTGTCTGAGCTTTGGCTGCCATACAGGCCACTGTTCACAGGAAAAGGAGTGCTGCAGACTCTGGAAAGGCTTTCCATAGTCAGCTTTCTGTAAGCTGTGGGAATTACCATAGGTTTAATCAAAACTGCATAAGCACAATTCTGCCTTAAGCTCACCAAATTTTTGAGAGAAAATTTTTGTGGGAGTCTTTGCTCCATTCTAGTGGTTATGGAATAATCTCCCTGTGACGCTGCTTCCATGCCCTTTTCCCCACTCTCCCCACCTTCATCTGGGAAGGCTTGTCACTTCTGACTCACAATTTACATTAGTCTGTGCACTCCAGATTTGAGATCTTTTGCAAGTAAATTTGGTAAAAGTTACTTTAAAATTATTCTTCTGTGGACAAAAAAACCCGGAATTTTCCAAAAAACATTTCTTAGGAAATATAGTGGATTCAATGTAACTTTAATGGTGAAGGATTTTAAGTTCATAGCAGAATTTTTTGACCGGATGGAGAAAGGGAAAAGAGACAATAAAGGACAACTTGTTTGATTTGTAGACTTGTTTAGGATGTTAACGATTCAGATCCTTTCCCTATTCTAGCTGTTGTGGTATGCAATGCAAACTCATGTCTTTTAAATTCTAAGTATGTATTTAGCACTTCTCATAAAGTTGTCTTATTTGGGCGTTGATTTTTGGATTCGAGTTTTCTTACTGCTTGAGTGGTCTCAAAGAGCTTAATCTAGATTGTCAATAGATTTAGAAAACAAAAATTAATTGGCCTTCTATTTGCTGGTTTTTGCCTGTGAGTGGGATTCTGGGAATTGGGCTGGGGAGAGATTAGGTGTAACAAAAAATGCATGGTTGTTTTGGAGGTGCAAACTTGGGAAGACTAGAAGAAGCTTTTCCCAACTCAGCCTTGCATAACCATCCTGTACAGTGCATTGTGATAAAACTGAAAACATTGAATTCAAACATGCTTGATGCCAACATTAAGGAAGAGTTAGACTTCTGCTAAACTTCTAGATGAGAAATTGAAAGTGCCTTAAAAATGGAGAATCTGAAGGAGTCTAGGTGTTTGTTGAAAGGTATTTTTGTGTGCAAAGAGATCAAATTTATTAAATTGCCTTGTAGTAAAGACCAGCTGTCTCAGAGCACGCTGCAGGCATAAAACCAGATGTATTTGACCTTCAGTGGATGCCAGTGTTACAAAGAGCAAATGTGAGGAAAAGGGGTTGTTGAGGAGAGCTCCATAACCCTACAGCAGGAGCAGTTAATCCCAGTACACAGAAAAAATACAAACTGTACTAAATGTCAGAGGAGCAGGAAAAGACTGCCTGGCTATGCTACTGCCTGCACACAGCCATGGGCAGGTGTTGAATGCTGCCAGGCTTTAGTGGAGCTCAGTGGGTTGGTTTCTCCATGTTTGGAATGCAGGCTGTGAAAAATTCCACAGGAAATCTCCTTTTCCTCTTCTAAATCATGAAAAAAAAATGGACCGGAAACTGCATAGATCTGAAAAATGTGGTGATGTCAGAGTAATTTGATTTGGTTGAAAGGTGTGTTATGGGTTGCTGAAATGGTCAGTGTGTCCCAAGAATGGTGGAGTTCTTGGTTGCCACTTAGCAAGAGTAACTTTTTTTTTAAGGAAAATAAGAAACAAGTGACAAATTAGTATTTTGTTTTACAGTCAAGATTACTAGCTGTGTTTTAGATCCCCTTTTAAACTGCATTATTTCAAATCAGACTACACTGGTATTTCATGCTGTGTTTAGCTAAAATGTCATTTGATGTTGAAAGGTGTGTGGCCCTTGGAGCAGGTTTGTGGCAGAAATACTATTTTTAATTTGTCTTGTGAGATTCTTCTTATCTCAGACAGCAGAACTGCTGTTTGAAACCTGTAAACAATAGTTTTTCTTTGTAACATTAGCGTGTGAGTGTTCAGCTGAATGTTTAAGAAACCGTAACACTTCTTTATTTTTCTCTTTAATTAGACTTGTATGGAGGTATTAGAAGCTTTATGTGATGGTAGCCTTGGAGACTGTAAAGAAGCATCTGAAACTTACAGAGCAAATTGTCATAAGCTTTTCCCTTATGCTTTGGCTTTCATGCCCCCTGGATATGAAGAGGATATGAAGATCACAGTTAATGGAGATAGTTCTGCAGAACCTGAAGAACTGGCCAATGAAATATGAACAACTTTATTGGAAAAAAATGACGTTGGACCATATCTGGTGTATAATATTTTTGTCACGCACCTGCTGAATTGTTCTAACTTACACAAAGAACAGAAGGAAAAAAACCCCGTTGCCTTCAAATAGTTTTACTTTTTTTTATCCTGCTGACAAAGTATATATATAAAATGTCTAACATATTACTGGTTATAGGTTGTTTGGTTTCTTAAAAATTAAAAGCTGCTAAAATTGAGAAAAAAAAAGGAAAAAATAAACAACCCTTTTCCTCACCTACCCACCCATGTTTTTAAACTAATTTATATGAGACCTGGAGGTGTGTAGCCCTCAGAGCAGGTGTGTGGCAGAAATATTAACTTTAAATTTGTCTTGTGAGATTACTGTTATCTCAGACAGCAAAACTGCTGTTTTAGCACTGGATTCTTTCACTGAGCACAAAGTTGATGGGGCTTTAGCATCCGACTGATTTTGATACGGGGGATGATTGTGTCCATAGGAAGTATGCAATGTGAATCAGAATATACAGAGAAACCTGCAACATACTCCTTGCGTTGGGGTGCTTGGACATACGGATATCAACCAGAATTAAGAAACATAGTGTGTTCAATAAGCTTGTTGTGTCTCTGAAATTCACTGTACACGGTCAGTTTGGTGTTCTTGCACCACAGTTTTTACCTGAAGGAACCAGTTAAAAATGGTCTCTCTTGGAATTAAACTTGGGGTGGGGAGGGGAGAATCAACATTGCTGTTCGTGAGATGAACCTATCAGCATAGGTTGGCCAAACTTTTTAAAACTGTAATGCAAGAACCAAATAAAATTATGCACTGTGATGTGGCACCAATTAGAAAGATCGCATGCATTTTTCACGTAGAGTGAAAACAAAATGAGAACATACTATGGCTTGAAGTTGCAAAGAGGAAAACTCCTGACTACCATTTTGACTGATCAAGAGACTAATAGATTAAAACCTCAGCAGGCCTTGTTCACGTTATGCAGAAAAAAAAAAAAAAAGTGCTGCAGTTTAGATACCTCTGGAACTTTTCCACAGTGTCACAGGTTTGTAATACTTGAAGCCCTACATTTCTAAGAATATATTTCTTGCTCAGTTGTTTCAGGCAAGCCCAAGACTTTGTAACTTTTAAGGGGCCCAAGATTTTTTTTTTTTCAATAACAGACCAGCTTCTTATTCCTGCAGTTACAGATGTAATTTCCTTTGTCAAACATAAGGTACCAAATATAATGCAATAAAACGTTTTGAAAAACAACTGTGTGAATATTTAAACCAATCTGTGTTGTACTTTGACAGTGAATGGGTTTGCTAGAGTGCAGCTCAGGGTTGGCTTACTGTGCTGTCCAGTCATGCTAACAATGTCACTGCTGATGGGTGGTCATTGAGTATAAAGTGCAAATGCATTCATTCTATGTAAATACTGAATGTCTGGGAAGTCCTATAACACAATGCTTTGCTACTCGGCTTTTAAGTTCCACCAGTGTTGGGATGGATTTCATTTTCCGAGTCAAGCTTCAGTCTAGGAGTCTACTGTGTTAATAATATAGATAAATGCTCAAATGTTTTCTTTTGTAGGCTCATCATATAAAACAGATTAGAAATAAACTACAGCTTACAAAGTGAGTGCCTTCTTTGCTGCAGGAGTTCGGTTACGGAGTATCTGTTGTGTGGATACACAGCCTTCTTCTTCCACATAATGGAATTCAGTGATTGACATGTACAGTTAAGACGTCCCAGAAGACTTTTTGGGGTTGGTAGTTTTCTGACTGTCAGAACAACAGGCTTCTGTTAATTGTGTCTTCAGCTCCACTTTCTTTTCATGGTTAGCCTGTCCTTGTGTACATTTGCAGTATAGTTCCTGTCAGAAGTGTGGGTTGCTGTATTTGTGTATTTAACCTGCTGGGCTTTTAGGGACTAGAATACCTACAGAGCCTTTAACTGACTCTGGTATTGATGTCTTCATCTCAGTTGTTTCAGCAGCCTGAGATCCTTGGACTGCATGTCTTCTGCAACTCCCGGAGATGGTTCAGTCTTGCCTACACAAACTGTGAGCTTTTGGCCTTGCCTCTTGAGTATTGCTGCCCATTTCTTGGCTGCTGATGCTTAAGCTGGAGGCAGATAAGTGCTCACTTGTAACAGATTGTGAATTGCATCAAGCAATTTTTTTTTTTCCAAAATACTGAGGGTTTTGGGTGCTGCCTATGAATGGGATTATTTCCTTGACTTTTTCACTGCCTGTTTTTGTGTTGAAAACGATGAACTAAAAGCTGGAAGTTGTTTGATTTGTACAGCTGGGGAAAAGGATGCTTCAGTGGGCCTTCCAGAAGTCTCCATCTACACATCTATTTTGGTTTCCCTAAAGACACTTCATTACCTTGCTGAAAGGCATCCACACTGCTTCAGAAATGGTGCTTTTGGATTAAAGAGGTTACTCATCCCTTTGGAGAAGACTGGAAGCCCAGGACAGGAAACTAAGCCAAGAGTTTGCCTGAAGATGGAGGTTCTTTAATTGGCAAAGAAGTTGTTATTCCTTCATTTTTACATCTGTCCTATTAGATGCAAGTTTGACTTCTGAGGAAGAGCTTTTAAGATCTGGAAATGAAGTTGAAATCCAGTGCAGTGAGTCTTCTTTGGTAGCACAGGGTGCTATGCTGCAATGGAAGCTTTCCTTTGTGTGCTGAGATCCAAAACTGTAATCACCAGTGCTTGGCTGCCAAAGCAGGTGAGCAGGGAATGCAGTTGTGGTCAGTGACCTAGAGCATTGGCATGACACAATTTGGTTCGATTCTTTGTGATTTTCACTGGAGGAGGATGATTTCACCATCAGTGGAGCCATTGGTGATGACACACGATACGGGTATCTTTCCTGGGGACAAAAAAGTTCAGACAGTAAATTTTGCCTAGATAAGAGAAGATGGTGCACATTGCATGAAGCAATGCCAGAGTTAGATGTGGGCTTAAATTGTAGGGAACTGGAAGTTTTGGTTTTCCTTGTGATGGTGGGTGAGGTACTCACTTCTGTGTAGAGACCAAAGCATGCAGGCGTATGTGTCAACAAGCAGGTAAAATAGCCTGACACTTACCTATTCATAACTGATTTCTTTGCATATTAAATGCCTTAAAAGCTATATTTGACATTTTTTCGGGGGTTTTTTTGGTAGAGGTCTTAATATTTGCATGTTCTTAGGGGGAAGGTTTGTCCTGTGCTGTGTCAGCCAGAACACAGAGGAAAGTTTGTCACCCAGGTTTTCCCCTAGCATGGGGAGCAAATTCCAAGTTTCCCAGGGAGCTGTCTAGCGATAGATGAGGTGTTTATGATCAGCCTGTTAAATCTTCCTTTAGCATGTGGATTTGCCAGGTCTGGAGGTGCTGCAGCCCTACCAATAGACTCTGGAAGTTGGTGTAGCAACTCACAGATGGAATTGTGTTTTCCCTGAAAGAAAACATCCATGAGGGCAGGGGGAGATCAGGCCTGAGGAGCCAGAGATGCGAACACAGTTTCAGTATCACATGAGCAAGACAAATAAGAAGACTTAAGATCTCTGTCTAATGTGATGCTTTTGGGGTAGGAGTAATGGTGCCATGATTCCTGCAGCATTCACATGCTGTTGCCAGTCCTGTTTTAGACACGTACTACTAATGCCAACAAAACCACTTGGTACCGTAATCCAGCTCAATAGACCTGGATACAAATTTTGGCTTTCCCTTTTTGTGATTGCTTTAACTGTTTTTCTAAGTGTTCTGTACGGAGTATCTAGCTAGCTTTGAGGTCTTTTCTCCTAAGGAATTTTGCTTTACAAATGCCGTTTTTACCTAAGTGTAATGTAAAATAGCTTGGACTGTGTGGAAGTCAGAGTTATGCTGGTGTGATAACACAGTGCTTTGGGGTCCTGTGAAGGAAAACAGTGCAGATGTAGTGTAATTAGACAGTTGTGTCAGTAACAGATTTGAGCCCTCTATAAGCTCATTAATGAAAGGTCAAGTTCCAGTTGGAGGAAAGTGGTTGCTGAGCTTGGGGAAAGGCTCTTGCTTCCAGGAGCCTTCCAGTTATCAACTGTCCTGGGATGAGGTGAGGCGCAAAGGGCCTGTAAGCTTTTACAGAACCTCTGGCCATGCTGTCATGATTGTATTTCCTGGAAATTAAAGCTGCAATCTACAAACACTAATTTTAATGGCTGTGTTGGCCAGAGACACTTTCCGGGAGCATACAGCCAGCAGTGGGAATGGCAAGGAGCAACTGATAGAGCAGCTCGTCAAAGGAAGACTGAAGTGAGTTATAAGGAGGTGGCCTCCTAGAAATTCTGTTTTAGGTTAAATATAAAATGGCTTTTTTTATTACTAGAAAGATGACTGAAGATGTAAATACTATAAATGCAGTCTTCCCGTGCCAAGGAAGCTGTAAATGTGTGTTACTTCTGGAGTGGTACAAGCAGGATGGATGCAACGATGCTCCGCGTTCATGTGGGAACTGCCAACTTTAATTGGGTGCTGTTCTCCTTATGTGGTTTTGGAAGTCCACGTGGCCAGTCCTGATTGGCTGACTTAGTTGCCACCCAGCTAACTGGCCAATGGCCGCCCATGTCCCCAGTGGCCCAAACTGGTCAAGTTATATAACCAAGGTAGGTATATAATTAGTTATATTTAAGTTATAAAATTATAATTAGGATTATTTATAACTGTGAGGCCTCCAGGCCAGCTGTTAGCCACCAGGCAAAACCAGTAGTATGTTCACAAAGACTCTAGCTCTGTATGTTAGTCTTCATGTGGATCGTGGCATTAAACTGGGAGGACAAAAATTGACTGCTTTATGAGAGACAATATCAAAGAGTTTGTAATATTGCAAGAGAAATATTGCTACAAAATCCAAAGCATCTTAGAATAGCTTCTCTAAGATGTTTGTTACAATTAAAAGTGTTAAACCTGCTAACTGATCATAATGAAAGAGGAAGTACTTTCACAAAAATTTCTGCCTGGCACTGCCCATTCAATATCTACCTCTACTAGTCTTAGTCTAGTTTGGCTACTGCATAATTTTAGCCATTTAGCATAAAACATATTAAAAAGTGTCATTTACCTGGTTGGTGAATGTATGATGATGGATAACATTTAGTTTTAAACTGTAATGCAATAAACCACAAAGTTAGCGATGAAATCCTGTCGTTGGTTCTGTGCAGCAGCATATTTATTGCTTCGTTGCTGATCCGTTCAAAAGAATCTCGATTATAAACTCCACCAAGTTACTTGCAATTGTACTGGGATTTGCTTTCTCTTCCAGCCTTCCTAACTGGTTAACGATGTTGTACTGTGTTTTTATGCTCTGGTGGTAGCAAATATCAAAACTAGCAGGAAGTCAATCAAAGAATAAAAATGCTGAGTTCTGTTTGTAAATGAGTGCTAGTGTTTCCTTGTAGGGTTCAGCATTCTCCTTGGATGGCCCACCAGCTTTGTAATTAAGGATCCCTCGGCCACTTCCCTTAATTCCCCTTGTCTTCTTCCAGGCTGCTGAGCTGTTAATGGAGATGCAGATCTCCGAAAAGGAAAAAAAGATCAGTAGGAAAAGGCTGTGCCTCCATTTGGAGTCAGGCTGGAAAAGAACCACCTTGGCAGGGAGCTGTCTGTCCTAGCCCAGAAACTAACTGTATGTACAACAACAAAAAAACATCCTTTGCTATTTCAGGCTACAAAGAGCCAATATGGGGATTTGGATAAATGGGTGTTCAGAGGCAAGCTGAATGAAGAAGCCTTTGCTGTTTTCCTCAAATACAATTTTGGGGGATTAAATAAAATAAGGCACCTCTTTGCCACCACCAGGTTTATACTCTCCCGATCCCAAAGTTTTCCTGATTCAGTGTCCCAGAGTATCTTGCGATTTTAATCATTTAGCATGCAAAAAAATACAGTAATGCTGGCAAATTGTAGTAAAAGTAGCCAAGCAGACTGCTGATACAGCAATACAGGAACCTGCAGTGTGTTGTGCACCTGGCATTTCAGATTCCCTCGGGAAAAAAAAAAAAAAGTTTGTTAATGACTGTGTGTAATGAGTAACAGCTCTGATTAACCCTGTCTGCAGGGAGCACCAGGGCTGCAGCACTTGCAGTGTCTGTGGATGCCTGCAGGGAAGGTGGGTGTTGCTGGAACCCTGGGTAATGAGAATTTTAAACTTCCTTTATGTAACTTCAAATGCTGTATCACTGGCGTGATACTGAAATGATGACAGCAATGTCCTCATAGTCACCCCTTTGGATGGGAAAGGGGGGCTTGTTGCAGGAAGAGCTCCTTTGCACAGATTGTGCCCTACTGGAACCCACCACCCCTAGAAAACAGCATCCCTTCCTTATCCACGTCCTCATAACTTCATTGTTCTGTGAGAGGGAAAGGGCATTTGTGCTGGGAAGTTGCCTGCCTTGAAACTTTCATCATTTGAAACTTCCCCCTTCCATTCCTGGAACAGCTCCTTGTGATTTGAAGCACAGAAGATTTATGAGGAGCCAAGGTAGCCTGGCAGCTTTGGCATTATTTTATCTTCATAAATATATCTGTTTTGGCTTTCCATCAGTACCCCTCCCCTCCATCAGGTATAAAAGATCTTCCTACCTTGTTATTCTACTCCTGCAATCTGTTCTGAAGGCCCCAGGTGCAGTAGCAAAAGCTCTCTGTGGCCCCTCTTGTCCCCCAGAATACAGGAGTGCATCCAAAGTGCCCTTTATCCCAAATTTGCCTTCAGGGAGTGAACCCAAGGTGTGTGTAAATGCTCTTTACTCAGAGGAAAGTAAATGGGGAGCAGTGATGTGGCCGTTGAGTGGATTGTGCAGCAAGACTGGCATTTCCATGGTAAGTGCAAGTGGTGAGAATGTGGGGGCTCTTAAAAGTGCCTGGTATTTTCTCCTGAACTTCCCAAAACCAAGAACCAAGGCCCCAGCCTTTTGAGAGCACCACAGAGATGTCCCTGAAAGCAGGAACAGTTTTGCTCCCCTGCATGTTTTCTGTATGATTTTATTGCAAAAATATGAAGCTGTAAACCAGACAGTCCTTATAATCTATTAAGCTGCCTTTGTTAATTGCTATTTTTTCTTATATTTGTCTTTATAATCTGCCAGAATTTTTATAAAATTTTAGGGAAATGTTGGTTTCTGACTGTTTACATCATGCATTTCAAGTATTTCTTTTCCTCACTGGAATCATAAAGTGTTCATGACTCTGCATCTCACTTCACTTGCAGTATCAGTCAAATATCTTAGTGAAATATAACTCTTTGAGCTGGGAGAAAAATCCCCATCTTTGCTTTATTGCAGAGTGCACTTGTTCGTGCTTTTGAATTCTTGTTTTGTCTCCTCATGAGCATCTTTACATCACGTCCTTTATGTTCTGTTTAATATTGCAGGACCCTGCTGGCACTGAAACTATCCTGCCTTTTCTAAATTATTCACAGTTACACAAACTGCATACAAGCTAAGTGAAAAATGTATGGTGACCTAAATTTACCTAAATGGAGGAAAAGCCTGGTGCTGCAGCTAGGCTGAAGCTGGGGAGGCAAATTGAGCTCAGTGCCAGGCTGCAGGCACGGGCTGTTGCCAAGTATTAAGGAGAGAAAAGACTGAGGCCGTTGGAATAAGTATTAAGCAAGCAGTTTTATCCTTATTTATAAGGATTATACTCTTAATACTGTAAAAAAAGTGTATAAATCTGATATCTGAAAGGACATCTTAGCAAACTACTAGGAAAATAAGATTTTTGTCTTATACCTATGTATACTATCAGATGCATGGGCCCCATCTGTTTGGGGTTTTGTTTTTGTGGTCTTCTTTTTTTTTTTTTCCCCCTTTTTTTTTTTCCCTACATACATTATAAATCGTTCTTCCTGGTGACATCATAGTATTTTCAATAGCACAAATGCACCATAGTAATTTGCTTTTGAACATTCCCTCACCCCTGGGCCTCTCAAAAAGCAGGTATTTGGGGGTGACACCTTGAAGACTGGTGTTCTTTTAGAGGGGCTGTCCTGGCTGCAGTACCAGTGGCTGGTCTGGGGCTGTGTTTTGGATTTGTGCTGAGCACAGGGTTGATAACACAGAGATGTTTTTGGTATTGCTGAGCAGGGATCACACAGAGCCAAGGCCTTTCCTGCTTTTTGTGCTGCCACACTGGAGGAAGTTGGGGGTGCCTGGGAGGGTGGGAGGGGACACAGCCAGGACAGGTGACCCCTGACCAAAGGGACAACTGACCAAAGGGACATTCCAAACCGTGGGACACAATGTTCAGTGTATAACGTGAGGGGAATAAGGAAAAGGGGGCACATTTGGAGTGATGGTGTTTGTCTTCCCAAGTGTATTGGTTTTGCAGGGCCTCGTTTTTGGTAGCAGAGGGGTGACAAAGATGGCTCCTGTGGAAAGCTCCTGGAAGCTTCCACC
>VZSR01001712.1:34040-50398 GCA_013398615.1 Brachypodius melanocephalos
CAGTTTTTCCTTCCTCCCCAGTTCAGTTTCTGGCTTCTTTTTTCCCAGTTCAGTTTCTGACTTTCCCAGTTTTTCCTTCCTCCCCAATTCAGTTTCTGGCTTCTTTTTCCCCAGTTCAGTCTCTGACTTTCCCAATTTTTCCTTCCTCCTCAGTTCAGTTTCTGGCTTCTTTTTCCCCAGTTCAGTCTCTGACTTTCCCAATTTTTCCTTCCTCCCCAATTCAGTCTCTGACTTTCCCAATTTTTCCTTCCTTCCCAGTTCAGTTTCTGGCTTCTTTTTCCCCAGTTCAGTCTCTGACTTTCCCAATTTTTCCTTCCTCCCCAATTCAGCTTCCGACTTTCCCAATCTTTCCTTTCTCTCCAATTCAGTTTTTGGCTTCTTTTTCCCCAGTTCGGTTTCCAACTTTCTTGACTCTTTTTCCTTCTTCCCTAGTTCTGTTTCCAACTTCCTCTCCTTCCCTTTCCTCCCCTGGGTTTTCTGGTTTTCTGGATTCTCTTTGTCAGGTTGTTCCTCTGCTCCTGATATTCCAAAAGCTGCCTCTGGAACTGAGAAGGAGAGATCAAGTCAGACGTCACATCACTTGTCCCATTTCTTCCCTTTCTCCCTATATTTCTTCCCTTTCCCCCCATATTTCTCTCTTCTTTCCCCATTCCTTTGCTTTACCCCCTTTTCTTTCCCACTTTTAATTCATTTCTCTGCTTTTCCCTCATTTCTTTGTCTTTTCACTCTCATTCCCCCTTGGCCTTTTCCCCCATTTTTCACTATTTCTTTCCTTTCCCCCATTCCTTCACTTTATTAATCCAATTAATTCCCATTTTCCCAGTTTTTTTCTATTTAGCCTTTTTTTTCTTTTTCCCCATTTCTTTGCATTCACCCCCTCCCTGTTTTTTTTAATTTTACCTTTTCTGTCTCTCCCAATTTTCTTGCTTTTCTCTTCTTTCCTGACCTGTGGCCCCAGTTCCCCCCTAGGATGTGGGGTCTCCTTGGGGAGGTTCTGGAGGCTCTGGAGCAGCAGTGCCCTTGGAAGTGGTGCCTGGACCATTTCTCTCTTGAACCTGGGTGGATAATACCATGATCACCCTGGAATCACCCTGGAATCACCACAGTTTTCCCCAAATTCATTACATTTCCCCCTTAATTCACCACATATATTCCTTCATCTGCCTTGTTTTTTCCCAAATACACCATCGTTTTTCCTAAATGCACCACATTTTCCCAAATCCACCTTATTTTTCCCCCCAAATCCACCTTGTTTTTTCCCAAATCCACCCCGTTTCTCTCAAATCCACCACATTTTTCAGAAATCCACCATAGTTTTCCCCAAAATTCACTATTTTTCTCGAGTCCACCTTGGTTTTCCCCAAACCCACCATGTTTTTCCCAAATCCACCTTGTTTTACTCCAAATCAAACACGTTTTCTTTGATATATTTGTTTTTCCCCAAATCCACCCTGTTTTCCCTAAATTTAGCCTATTTTTTCCCAAATCATGTTTTTTCCAGTTCCACCACATTTTCCCCCAAATCCACCATATTTCCTCGAATCCTCCATTTCCCTGTAATCACCCACATTTTCCCAAAATCCACCACATTTCTCCAAACCCACCATGACTTTCCCAAATCGATATTTTTCCCCCAAATCTGTCTTTTTCCCCAAAATTAACCGCATTTCCCCAAATCTACCATGGTTTTCTCCAAATCCTCTTTACTTTTCCCCGAATCCACCATATTTTCTCCAAATCCCCCATTTCCCTGTAATCACCCACATTTTCCCAAAATCCACCATCCCTCAGACCCTCCCAAGGCAGAATTCCAAGCCCTCTAAATCCAAGGAATCCTGGAGTGGGTTGGGTTGGACCCTTTCCTGGCCCCATCCCAGAGCCCCAGGATCTCCCCTGGACGCACTCAGGGAAGATGATGACAGAGCCAAATGAGGTCAGAGCAGCCACGGGGACTCCCTGAGGCACCACCATGTCCAGGAGCTCCTGGATCTGCAGTGGAAGAGAACAGGAATGGGACTTTCACCATGGGGATGAGGAACTCAACATTAGAAGACCCCAAAGACAGTGGGACCTTCTCATGGATAAGAACATCAGCGTTGGAGGAGTGCTAAGATGGCCGGAGCTTCCTATCATGGATGAGGATATCAGTGATGGAAGACCCCTAAGATGAGGAACCCAGCATTGTAGGAGCCCAAAGAGAACCCCAAAGATGGTGGGACCTCCTTAACATGAATGAGGGAATGTTGGAGGAGCCCAAAGATGATGGGATCTCCTCAACATGATGAAGGGACTCAGGGACCCCAAAGATGGTGGAACCTCCTCAATGTGGATGAGGAATTCAGCATTGGAGGAGCCCAAAGAGGACCTCAAAGACGTTGAGACCTTCTCCATGTGGATGAGGAAATGTTGGAGGATCCCAAAAATGGTGGGATCTCCTCGACATGGCCAAGGGATGTGAGAATCCCAAAGATGGTGGGACCTTCTCCCCACGGATGAGGTAATTTTAAAGGATCACTCTACTCCACTGCCCCCAGCCCCTCAACCCCCTCACCTTAAAGACACCCTTTTCCAGGTTCTCCTTCCCAGACACCGCCTCCAGGAAGTCGTGGTAGAACCTCATCTGGACCTTGCGCTGCTCCACCAGCAGGACTCCAATGTCCCTCAGGACCAGGGCCACATCCTCACCTGTCCCCAAGCACCGTGACAGGAGGGACATGGTGGCCTGGAGGGCGCCCTCCACCCTGCACCGGGGCAGTCCCAGCACTGTCGCCACTTCAAACGTCCGGAGTGGATCCAGGTTCTCTGGGAGGACATGGATCAGAGGGAGGTTTGGGGTATCCTCTGGGGCTTTGGGATTTTCTGGTGGGGTTTTGGGAGTTCCTTAAGGTTTTATGGGTCCCCTTATGGCTCCTCTCATGTTTGTTTTTTTTTTAATTTCTTAGGATGTCTTTGGGGTCTCAGGGTGATTTTGGGTCTTATGGGGTTTTTTTTTGGTCTCATTGTGGTTTTTGAGGCCTGCTTGTGGTTTTATGGGATATTGTCATGGAGTTTTTTGGTGTCTGTGTGATTTTTTGGGTGTCTCCTATGGGGTTTTGGAGCCTTCTCATGGTTTGGGGGGATTTCCTCACGGGTTTTAGAGGCTTTTTCATTTTCTATGGGGTCTTCTCATAGGTATTTTTGGGTATTCACTTCATTTTGTAGGGTCTTCTCATGGTTTTATGGGGTGTCCCTTTATTTTTGGGAGTCTCCTCATTGATTTATGGGATCTCCTTGTGGTTTTGGGGTCTTATGGTTTTTTCAGGTCTCATAGTTTTTTGGGATCTTGTCACAGGATTTTTTTTTTTTTTTTGAGGTCTTGTAATGTATTTTTGGGTCTCCTCACAGTTTTTTGGGGGCTCCTTGTGATTTTTGGGTTGTTCTCATGGGGCTTTTTCAGAAATGTCCTCATGGGTTTTGGGGGCTCCCCATGGATTTTTTTTGGGATCTCCTCTTGGTTTCTTGGGGGAGTTCTTCTTGTGATTTTTGGGATCTTGTATTTTCTGGGGGTCTCCTTGTGGTTTCTGGGATCTCCTCATGGACTTTCAAGGTATACTCACTTTTTTTTTGGTTTCTTCTCACATCTTTAAACTTCCCATTTTCCACCTCCTTCCTCAACCCTCCCCCTCCATCCATGTCCACCTCAGAATCCCCATGGTCCTACCTGGCCAGAATTTCCGGTCATCCATCAAATTGTATCTCTGGACCAAATTCCTGGCCAGGCAAAAAATCGGCCTCCGTGTTTTCAGCTCCATGTCCCCAACCTTCATCCGCCAAGGCACCACATCCAGGGCACCAAGGGTCGGGATCCGCACCCCCTGCAACCAGAATTTTGGGGATTTGGGGATCTGCTTCCCCCCAGAAGTAGAATTTTGGGATTTTGAAGTGGAAGTTTGGGATTTTGGGGTCTGCACCCCATGGAACTTGGAATATTGGGACCTTGGGATTTGCATCCTCTGCAAGCAGAATTTTGGGATTTTCAGATCTGCTCCCCTCCAGAAGTGGAATTTCAGGATTTTGGAATACGTGCCCCCTGAAAGTGGGATTTTGGGATCTGCACTCCGTGCAAGAGGAGTTTCAGGCTTTTGGGATCCAAACCCCCTGGAAGAGGAATTTTGGGATTTTGGAATGAACCGGAGGTGACCTTGACCACCAGAAGGGGATATGGCGGGAATTGGGGTGACCTTGTTCCGCAGCAGGAGCTGTTCCAGGACGAAGTTGGCCACTGCATCCCAAATTTTCTTCCACTCTGGGAATTGAGGAAAACAGTCAGGATCCCGACAGATCCTGACATTCCTGGGGATCCAGGGAGTGCTGGTACCTTCAGGGGTGGTGGCTGAAGACACTTCCGTCCTCCCCCAGAGCTCCACCTTGGTCCTCCTGGTGGTGGGAGGGCGGGAGCTCATTCTGCACTCCTTTGGGATTTGGGATCAGGATGTGGAATCCAGATGTGGAATCTGGGTTGTCCCACCACCAGGCTAGCTCCTGCTGTGTCCCCCAGGATGCTCAGTGATGCTACTGGTGGCACTGTGACTTTGGTGGGGCCTCTGTGACGTTGTGGTGAAACCGCAGAGGGGCAGGAAGGGGCAGGGAGGAGGGATGGAATATGGAACAGGGAACATGGAATGGGGGGCATGGAGGTTGTGGACCAATGGGATGGGACATGGAATTGAGGACATTTAAGGGAAACATGGGAGTGTGATCATTGTCCATTTGAGAAATGTGGAAGACAAGAGAAATTCTGAACAGGATAGAGTAACAGACCATCTCCCCTCAGTCTCCACTTGTCATCCTGCCTTGCAAAAGTTGCTCTGTTGGGTCTTAGGGCAGCAGAAATGCTGGGAATCTGTGATATCCAAGAATACCAGGAGAAATAGGGGCGGAGCTTAAAAACCAAAAACCCTGGAACTCTTAAAATGTAAAAATAGTCTCTGTGTTAACACAGACTGTATGTCTGTGTGTGGGAAATGGCTTTGATTTTTGGTTACACAGATCTCCTCCAACACTTCACTGTCTTTTTGTCCATCACAGAACCCAATGCCCAGAGACAGCAAATGTCCAACAGCAGCTCCATCAGCCACTTCCTCCTGCTGGCATTGGCAGACACGCGGCAGCTGCAGCTCTTGCACTTCTGCCTCTTCCTGGGCATCTCCCTGGCTGCCCTCCTGGCCAACGGCCTCGTCATCAGCGCCGTAGCCTGCGGCCACCACCTGCACACCCCCATGTTCTTCTTCCTGCTCAACCTGGCCCTCAGCGACCTGGGCTCCATCCTCACCACTGTCCCCAAAGCCATGCACAATTCCCTCTGGGACACCAGACACATCTGTTTCTCAGGATGTGCTGCACAGGTATTTCTGGTTTTGTTTTTCATCTCAGCAGAGTTTTTTTTCCTCACCATCATGTGCTACAACCTCTATGTGTCCATCTGCAAACCCCTGCACTACGGGACTCTCCTGGGCAGCAGAGCTTGTGCCCACATGGCAGCAGCTGCCTGGGCCAGTGGCTTTCTCTATGCTCTGTTATACATGGCAAATACATTTTCCCTGAAAATTTTTTCCTTAATGTGCACATTATACTTTTCTAATCTTAGTATTGTAATATATTTTCTAATCACATGGTTATGGAAGCCTTTGTAGCACATGTGCAGTTTCTGCATGAGGTGGTCATCAGCCTCCTGGCGGTCATTTTGAATGAAGGATCATAAATTGTCTCGCCCTGCATCCCCTTGAGTCTCTCTGTGTCCTCCCATGTCCTCCCAAGATCCCCCTGGCAGCTAGCTCATGTAGACTCTGGATGTCCAGGTTACAAAGGTAACTCACCTTGGTAGCATGGTCTCCTTGAAGTTCAGGGCTCCAAGTGCTCCAGTGGTCCCAGCCCCGGGAGGTTCCCAAAGCCTGGACAGAGTGAGGTTTCCTGATCCTGGGCATAGAGATGCCAAATTTCTAGGCCATGGAAGCATTGGGCAGAATTCCCAAGATAAGGAAGAAACTAACAAAGCCAACTCACCACCTGGACTGGAATCAGCTCCTGCTGAGGAACAGGTAATTCTAGAGGGGGACCATCACATGGTCACTGACCCAAGAAACCCATCGACCCCATAGAAGAGAAAGACTGAACATGGGACTAATTACCATGAGAAGTGTTATTAATGAATAGAAGATAGAACACTAATTAGTAGGAGAACCAGGTAACTTGTAGCCAATGAACACTGATGCTGTTGTTTGCTAAAGTGTAAAAATAGGGAGCAATTTTGTCAGTCATGAGCTGGCTTTGGGTAGTGGCCCCCAGCTCCTCTTGCACAGAACTTAATTGAATCCAATCCTTTGGCTCTGGGAGGGGATCGGCCTTGGGCATACTGGGGGAAATAACTTGTTCTGGGACAACAGCCTCCGGGTGGGGAGGCTGTGAGGGGGTTTGGGGAGCTCCCTGGAGGGAGCTGTGGGGCTGTGGAGGGGTTTGAAATCTCTCTATTCCCTGAACCTTGATAGGTCTTAGCAGCTCCACTCTCCCATGCCCCCAGAGCCATCAGTCCACAGCTCCCATGCAGGAACCCCCAACAGCCCCCAGCCAGAGTCAGCTCTGCTGAAGACTGCCCAGGTTCCAGGCAGACCTGCAGTACCCAGTGCTCCTCACCTGGACCCCACCTCCGCCCTTCTTCCCCTCAACTCCCCCCCCCCCAGCACTCCTAGAGAGTGGAAATTGGGGAGGGAGGAGATTGGAGGTGCTCAGGTTGGGGCCCCCCGCTTGCCCAGCGAGGGCGGCAGCGGAGGGGCTGACTGTGGAGCCTGGGCATGCTCCAAACCCCATTCCACTGGCCTGGAACAGCTCCAGGATGGGGCAGCCACAAGCCCTCTGGGCAACCTGTTCCTACCTGCCTTCCTGGACTTAGCAACAGGGCTCTGGATACTTCACAGTGTCAGTGCTGAATCCCACAGACCTACTCTGGCCAATGTCCAGCTGCTGGAAACATGGCACTGATCCATGGAACCTGCCCCATCAGCATCAGGGACCAGCTGAGAGCTCATGTCGTGATGTCTCACTGGGGAAAATCAACAGAGATGACAATCAGTTGATGTGACCATGAGATGTTGAGATGATTGTGGGCAAGTGATGGTCATGACCAAGAGATGACCATGAGAAGATCATGACATGGCCGTGACCATAGGGTGACCAAGACACTGAGATGTCCTTGAGCTGAGAGCTCTTGGGGAGAGCCTGAGGTGACCCTTAGGTGCCTCTGAAGTGGTTGTGGAGGTGCTGCTGGAGCAGAGGCTCCTGAGGATATGAAGAGCCACTAAGGCTGAGGCCACGGACCTGGAGGTGAGGAGAGCTCGGAAAGGAGACCTACTGCCCGGAATCCCATGGGATCTGAGCAGGGAGGGGCGGGATATAGGACTCTAGGAACAGGGGAGAGGAGGACTAGAAGACACCAGGAATGGAGTATGATGGGAATGAGGGACAACAGCAATGGGGAACATTGGGAATGGGGTAGATTGGGAAGGGAGTACATTGGTAATTGGGGACACTGAGAACAGGAGACACGGAGAGTGAGCTGGTGCAATGCTGGAGAAACCCAGCTAGCTTACTCTCCCTGGCTCACACCGAGCCACTGGGCTCGGGTGGCGGTAGAGCAAAGCTGCTGAACACCGCAGCAGCGAGGCTGCTCTCTACAGCAGTTGGTTGTGATGTGCCAAGGATTGGGGTAAAGAACAGGAGGGGATCGCTCGTGTGCTTCTCAAAGGATTTATTCGCCAAGGGGAGCAGTGACCAGAAAATACTGAAAGCCCTCAGCTTGCACAGTCTTTTAAACGAGGGAAGAACAGGGGGAGGATACAATTTTTTCAACCAGTCAGAGATATAACTGAGAGGGGATTGAGGAGGGACTCAAAATATAACAACCTATAGAAAAGGCAATGGAAGTGGAAAGGGTCATGTGGGCCAACAGTTTGGAAGTATAGGGGAATTCCTGGGTGGAGTTTAGGCAGGGGGTAGGGACAGCAAGGATTGACAGGGAACTCTCTGAACTAAGGGCAGGGATTTAGGGAAGATGGACATTATGTAGTTGAGGTAACAGGTGGGTCTAGGGAGTGAATGACAACTGGGCAAGGGAGGAGGAAACTTGGGGTAAAACCAAACGTATCGGGGAGGAAAACAGGAGCAAACAATTGGGAGGATAACTTCACAACAGCGTAACAAAAGCACACCACCACAGTGAGGGACAGTGGGAATGGGACAGTGGGAATGGGACAGCAGGAATGGGGGGCACTGGGAGTGGGTTAACAGAGTGAATGAGGGACATTGGAAATTAAGGACAACAGGAATGAGGGACACAGGGAACAAGGGACATTGAGACAGAGAGACACTATAAACAGTGGACACCAGTCTTACTAAAAATACAGTGAAATAAAAAAACTCCTTAACACCAATGTAGCATTAAGAAACAGTGTTCTTTACTTGACCAGATGCATGAAGGGATAGCTCATAAAACTGTGCAGGCATTCTTATTTCCTTGGGATTATTTTGCAAAACAAATCGCCTATTTTTCAATAATTGATTTATTATTTCTTGTCATTGTTGTTCTTACTGTATTTCTTTGTAAACTAATCATCATATTCTCTATTTTCTAATGCCTTTCCTGATGTTTTAGTTCCATTATCTTACATATTAATTGTGGAGGTACAATAACCAGCCCACAAGAGTTTATCAATCACTTGCTGGGATTTTCCTAATGGTGTGGTAAACTGCCTTTCCTGATTACTATAATTTGAGTTTTGTTCCAGGACATTCAACTTTTTTGCTAGACATTAGCACAAGGATACCTTTTTCAGCACCCTCTTTAGCTGTTTTGTCAGCTAATTGATTCCCTGTATGAACTTGGGAATTATGATGGCTAACATCTGGCCTCACAGACACAAGTAACCCTGACCTTAACTTGATCAGCCTATACCCATGAAAGAAAAGAAGCAGACATCTTTAAGGAAGAAGGCACTGAAGGGTGGAGGGACTTGGCTGCAGGGAACAGATGCCAGCCAATCTTTGGTAAGCATGAATGCAGTCAGCTACTGGCCAGTGAACTGGGTGGTAACAAGTTGCTAGCCAATTGGGATCGAATGCTCGATTGTTGAAAACCATATAAATGTGAGTTTTGAACAACAAAGATTGCTATTGCCGCTTGAACCTTGGAGTATCACATCGTGTCTGTCTCTACTGGGACAGGGAGTGTCAGATTGGTGGGCTTTACAAGGGCATCATAGCTACTTCTTTTGGCTTTTGCACACACTGTAGTAGTTGACTGATTTCTTCTCTGTACTTAATAGGAGACCTTTGTGCTGCTAATATCCTCTTTCCTTCCATATAGCTCCATGGGCATGTATTATTCCAAAAGCATATTTTAAATCTGTCCACCTGTTTACTCTTTTTCCCTCAGAGATTCCTAGATAAGGTAATTAATTCTGCTTTTTGTGATGATGTGTTAAAAGATAAAGCCTGGTTTTCTATTGCCTGGGTCAAGGTTCCCACTGTACACCCAGCTGCCTGTTTTCTGTTTCATAAAATGCTGCTCCCACCAGTGTGCAAGTCCAGTTCTGCCTCCTAGATGAGATCACTCTCAAGATCCCATCTGCCAGAACACACTCGTTCAGTGGTTACCAGGCAGTCATGGCACAAAGAGCTCTGGGCTTCTTTTGGAGCCTGGAGAAACATGACTGAGGTTTAAAGTAGGGGCTACCTTAAGCTCATCATTGTCCTGCTCCAGCAGGACAACCTGGTATTTCAGCATCCCACTGGCAATATCCAATGTCCTCCTTTTTGTTCCAAACCAGCTGTGTCCATGTGGGATATATGTGTTACAATCTTTTGTCACAATATCAGCTTTTGTTCTTCCTGCACTAAGAGTTCTGCAGCTACCGCTGCTCTCAAGAATCCAGGTCATCTGGAACTCTCATTGTCCAGTTGTTTGGAAAAGTATTTCACAGGCTGTTTCCATGACCCTAAATGCTGTGCAAACACCCTTAGTGCGAGGGACATCCTTCATGCACAAATATCTCCAGTGGTTTGGTTAAGTTTGGGAGTCCCAAGGCGAGGGTTGGCATTAAGGCTCTTTCTAGGGCTTTAAAGGCCCTCTGACTCTCAAGTTGGTCCTGCAATCCCTCAGATCCATTGAATTTCAGGATTATGTTCCACCTGGGCCGCTGCAACTATTACCAATAATTGGCAAAAATAAAAAACTCCTTAACACCAAGGTAGC
The DNA here is from genome assembly GCA_013398615.1 of Brachypodius melanocephalos. Taxonomy (NCBI): domain Eukaryota; kingdom Metazoa; phylum Chordata; class Aves; order Passeriformes; family Pycnonotidae; genus Brachypodius; species Brachypodius melanocephalos. The sequence continues at coordinate 44,323 of VZSR01001712.1, forward strand.
ATTAAAAAGCAGCATTCTTTGTTCAGCTGGATGCACAGGGGGACACATCCTCTGAAATCTCTTGCACAGGAGTGCTGAGTACAAGAAAATTCCTGTTTATAGACTGTATTTTGCATACATACTAATTGTCCCAGAATAAACATACAGATTATAATAATTTCCCTAAAATCACTAACATATTTCCCCTCCCCTTTAGGTATGTGTTCTTCTGTCCTGGGGGTCTCTCTGGTGGTCCCTGGTGGTAACAGACCCCAATGTTCCAGTCAACCTGGTCAAGTTGGCAAGACACTGTGGCTGGTGAACTTTCAGTTCTCCTTCTTACTCAATGGACATTGTGCAGTTCCATGGGTCAGTGGATTTTGGAAAATGAGCATTGTGTGACCTCAAGAGGTGTGGACAGTTTATCATCTGATAACAGAACAGGCAGTGGCCTGGAAATGGGAAGGGCTGGGGGGTGAACTCAGGGACCATCGTTCGGAAGGACACCCCAATGTTGTTGTTCACCTACAGGCAAAGGTGACCTGGGGGGCACTAACCACAGTTACCCCCCATATTACAGTTCTACTTGCTTTATCTCAGCTGAGGTCAGGATGAAAGACACGGGAAACATAGAGTCCAGTTCGGTTTTGGTTGTTTATTATATCTTATCTATTTACAGTGTTTACAATCTCATGAAGCGTGAGCTCCAGCAGGACAAAATTGAGACTTCTAACTCTTACTAAGGTCATTTAAGTGATAATTACCCAATACCAAGGTGACACTTGTATTATTTATACTTTTGAGCCAATAATGACCAGTTGAGGTCCACACTGCAGACATCTTTCGTTCAATCAGAGAAAACCACCCAAATCCGTGAAGAAGAAGGAAGAAGAAGGTGAAGAAGAAGAACCCAGGCAACGCCCTGAATCCTTCATCTTGGCCCACACACATATACTAAAACACCAAATCTAAGTTTTCACCCTGTGAGATCACAGAACACCACTCAAACTATACACCCATAACCCCTGTGCTATCACACAATCTCGGAAGCTTATCCCAAGGCCTCAAGTCAAATGTGGTGCCTGCCTGAGGGTCAGCACTCCTCAGCTCAGAAAGCCTGAAATTTTCGGCTTCCAGGGTTCCAACACCCCCACAGTGGTCCCAGATACAGTGTCTCCAGTCATGGGGACCCCTGTCATGGTGGCCTCAACCATGGTGGCACCAACCACCGTGACCCCCAACCGCCAGTTTTTCACCCCAGAACCTCCCTGTGTGGGCCTAGGGGCTGCTGGTAGAGGACTGGGATGTCCCAGTGGTTATGAACCAGTTTAAACATGGAAGAGCCAAGAAAATTAAGTCTCTGTGAATAAAACAGATTGAAACCAGGAAGGCTCGAAATAAACCCAAAAAAGATGATTAAAACCAAATGAGGTTAGATGGTGGTGCTAAAAAAAGTGGTATCTTTCATTTAATAATGTGGCCATTTTAGGTCAAACTGGACAGAAACACCAATTTAGTGTAGTGCTTTTAGTTTGTCAATTTGAGTTTCCCAGCCAACACACTAAATAATGTGGTGGGTTGAGCACAGGCTAAATGCTAATGCACCTACTAGAATTATTTACTCCTTTTCTGCTGTGAGATAGGATTAGGAGAAGAGCAAAGCAGGCTCAAAACTTTAAAGAGTATAAAGAAAATGTTATTTAAACAGAATTGAAAGAAAAGGAAAAAATATAAGAAGAACCAGAATAAAACCTTCAGGACACTTTTCCTTCTTCTGCAACCTTCTTTTATTTCTCACTGATAATGTATAGAGACAAAACTTGTGACTTAGGTCAGTTTATCACATTTAAAATAGTCTTTCATCAGTTCTCACAGAGAGGAGTCTGTTTTGCCATGTCATGGAGGCTTCTCTACAAGAAAACAGTTTGCTTGTGGCCTCAATTTCCACAAATAACTGCTGCCTGGAAATATGTAATCAGGAAGTCCCTTCTATCTCATGCAGCCTTCTCACAGCTACATTCATGGTCTGTGTCAAACTCACAGGGTACTCTTTTAAAGATGAGCTGTTCAAAAGCAAAGGTGTTTTTTTATCTATCTCTGAGATTATCCTTATTTCTGGGAACAGAAGTATTTTTTTTTCTTTCCCTGGAGGCAAAGGGTTTTCATCACTCTCATCTCTCTTTTTGTTCAAACTTCTCATAAGATCACAGCTACTTCAACATTTACTTGCTTCAGCATGAATGCCTTTGCTCGTCTGCAATTTGAACACTCTATCTCTTCATACTGTTTCTATGTTTTAAAGGGATATTCTAGTCATCACTAGAATATCACACTATTCTAAAGTCATCACCATGACTTTACAAAAGAATTTTAGCCTAAGACTAAAGCATCTCCTCATTCTCCTCTCACCTGGGACGTGATTCTTTCTTCACTGACCTTAGTGTTGTTATGTCGTTTCTTTACGTGTCTTCACTGTCATTTTCTCTCACTCGAGAGAGTATCAATGCTTTGCAAGTTTCATCCGTGCAATGAAAGAGTTAATATCTCTCCCAGGCCCTGTGGATGGTCATGATGGTCGGTGGTGGCCAAAGCAGTCATGGAGATGGATTTCAGGCCATGCTGGTGCTGTGCCAGGATTTCAGGGTGTCCAGTCCATGACAGTGGGAGCCGCTCTGGCCGCATGGCTGTGTTCAATTCCACCATGGGGCCACTCACTGCAGGGGCTGCAGAGGCACCCCTGGCCTCAGCTGCATGGCCTCACACGGTGCCAGGACAGCTCCTTGGCACCATGACTCGGTAGTGGCGGCCAGAGCTGTTTACAGTGGAGGATTCTTTGGAGGCCACGCTGGGGGAGCGGGGAGAAGTGGCTCGGATCTCGGCAGCAGCACACCATGGGGCTGATAGCCTCCCCTCCACTGGGACCCGCAGGCTCCCTGGGAAGGAGCCTGGCCCCTCTGGAGGGCCATCTTGGCCCAGCACAGCCACACAGAGGAGCCCAGGCCAGCCCATTACTCGTTCCCAGGCTGCAAGAAGAAAAAAGCTTTCCCGGCATTTGTTAGTTTTTAACACGTGTGTTCACAGAGGTGTGTTCAGCTTTCTAGTGGTTTAACTGAGACATATATTTCAAAAGAATTAAGGATTTTAGAAAAGTTAAAGGTTTAGCTAGAGATAAGCTTTGCCGGAATTAGTTAAAGTAGATAGATAGATAGATAAGCTATGCTGGAAATAATTAGAAGTTAATGGTTAGTTGAAAGGATCCGGATCTAGGATAGCAATTCCGGATCTAAATAACTAATTGCTTATCATTTTTGTGTTTGTTTAGCTGTGTTTATAATGAGAAACAGAAGGAACTGACAAATAGATCTAAGAACACAAACAATAGTAAATCTTCTAGCATCCAGAAACCCATTGAACAGTCATGAAAACAGGAAACTGGAGTTCTACCAGCTATCATTTTTCTTGATATCCATTGAAAAGGTTGAAAGTTTAGAACTTTCTAAGTTCAAAGTTTAGAAGGGAGACTCTTCTTACTTCCTCTTTTTATGACCCCTCCCCATAAAAAAGATCACTGACCCAATTCAAGGAAAAACTACGCCTGCTTAATAGCGTTTTAGCTAATTATAATATGAATCAGAGGATGGGAGGTGTTAGTGCTATGAATATGTATTAGTATTTTGAGTATTCAACACTTTTGTAAATAAATAGACTCTGTAACCACCTGTAATTTTGTCATGCATATTAGGGAGTGATCCCACACACCTGCTTGGTGTCGCATTAAACATACACTTTCTAACTCTAAAGTGTTAGAGAGTCTTTTGTTCATCACAGGTGGGTATTGATATTAGATCAATATCCATATTTTAATAAGTCATAACAACGTGTCGATATTCAAACTAGTCACTAGTTTTGTCAGGCACGGAGTAAACTGTTAGCAGCTTCTCTTAGAAAAGCCATTTACATGGGTGGCTTCTTCCTTCCTCACCAAATGGCAATCAATGCAAAACCAGCACAAACAGTAAAAGAGGGGGAGAGAGAAAGACAGAAAGAAAGCAAGACAGAAAGACAGAAAGACAGAAAGACAGAAAGACAGAAAGACAGAAAGACAGAAAAACAGAAAGACAGAAAGACAGAAAGACCGTCTTTCATTAGTAAATTTGCAGATGACACTAAGCTGGGAGCATTTGTCAATCTGTTGGAAGGTAGGAGGGCTCTGTAGAGAGACCTGGAGTGGTTGGATGGGTGGGCAGAGTCCAAGATGATGAAGTTTAGTAAGTCCAAGTGTCAAGTCCTGCATTTTGGCCACAAAAACCCCCTGCAATGCTCTAGGCTGGGGATGGTGTGGCTGGACAGTGCCCAGGCAGAAAGAGACCTGGGGGTGCTGGTGACAGCAGGCTGGACATGAGGCAGCAGTGTGCCCAGGTGGCCAAGAAGGCCAATGGCACCTGGCCTGGATGAGGAATGGTGTGGCCAGCAGGAGCAGGGAGGTCATTCTTCCCCTGTACTGGGCACTGGTGAGGCAGCACCTCGAGTGCTGTGTCCAGTTCTGGGCTCCTCAGTTTAGGAAGGACGTTGAGATGCTTGAGCACATCCAGAGGAGGCAACGAGGCTGGTGAGGGGCTGGAAACACAACTCCTGTGAGGAGCAACTGAGGGAGCTGGAGTTGTTTATCCTGGAGAAAAGGAGACTCAGAGCTGACCTTATCAGTCTCTACAATTTCCTGAAAGGTGGTTGTAGTCAGGTGGGGGTTGGTCTCTTTCTCCAGGCAGCAACTGACAGAATGAGAGGACAGTCTCAAGCTGCATCAAGGGAAATACTGGTTGGATATTAGGAATATGTTTTTTACAGAAAGGGTGATAAAGTACTGGAATGGTGTGCCTGGGTAGGTGGTGGAGTCACCATCCCTGGATATGTTTAAAAAAAGATTGGATGTGGCACTCGGTGCCATGGTTTAGTTGTACTTGATGACCTTGGAGGTCTCTTCCAACCTAGTCATTCTGTGAAAGAAAGGAAAGGAAAGGAAGGGAAAGAAGGAAAGAAGGAAAGAAGGAAAGCAAGAAAGCAAGCAAGAAAGGAAGTGTGGAGGGTGGGGGGACAGGGAGAAAATGGCAGGGGTTACGTAGAAACATATCACTCTTCCAGGGATCACCAATGACATCTTGTTGTTCCCCTCCATCTGATCTTCTTGGTAGTAGGGATCCCCCACCACCACTGTTGGAAAGTACAGAAACCAGTGGATTCATGTAGGTTTTGGGCAGGTGGGAACGGCCTTGCAGGGGGCCAGTTTGACACTGTCCATTGCAACACTGTGGATCTGTTGCACCATTGTACTGTTGCTGCACTGCGCTGGCACACGGTGTGGGGGCCTTTGGGGAGGGTTTTTGATGGGCCATGACACCTCCTCTGCTGTCCTACACGTGGATGAGCTTTTCCTCGGGGAAGGGGCCTCTCAGCTGAGTTGGTCTGCAGTGGAGGGTGGGTGGTCACTGTGCCTCTGACCAGAGGCTTTTCCACTACACACTCAAAGCCTCTCTCCTCCCCGCCCTTTGGTGGGAGGGTCTGTTGGAGCCTGGCAGCTGATAGCCCTGGGGCTGTGGTCTCCACCCATGGAAGGTGCTACACTTGATCCCTCTGTGAATGTATTCTTCTCCATCAGCCCAGATCTGAGTTACTTTTATCTACAGGGCCTTAGTCTGGAGGTCTATTCAGGGTGTGGTGGTCTTCTCTGCTGCTTTTATACAGTTTTGTTATAACAGGCAATAGTCTTTCATAGAGATGTTTAAGCTGTAAATTATAACATTTCAGTCTCTGACACCAGTGTGGAACTGGGACCTCCCACTATGGGCCTGAGACCTCCTGGTGTGGGACTGGGACCTCCCAGTATGGGCCTAGGACTCCCGGTATCACTCCAGAACCTCCCAGTATTGGGCTGGGACCCCAAACTCACACGGGACTCCCACAGGAGCCCAATGTCCTGCATGTCCCCAGTGATCTCCCGTGTCCCCTTGTCCTCCCTATGTCCCCCCTCCCTACCCCCATGTCTCCCCACATGCCTCATATGTGTCCTCACTGGTCCCCCATATTCCCATGTCCACCATAT